>JAUCMX010000002.1:840382-852487 GCA_033459395.1 Hemibagrus guttatus | reverse complement strand
GCTCTGAATAAAGTTAGCAACAAGACGGTAAGCTCTGCTTTTCCAATGGAATTTTGGAGTTAAGATACTGTTTTTTCTAGAAGATCTTTTAACAGGAAAATCAACTAGAGCTAGCTAGGGCATCATAAAGAAAGTGAAATAACAGGAATATTTGGTCATGTCGTGTCTAAAACGTTATAGAACTGCTGTCTGAAAGTGATACCATGCTCACGATCGCACACTTCAAGGATTCCTCTTCACTGTTCCATTCATTTAAAAAGATGTTTTTTCTAGAGAGAGGTTTTTTATTTTATTTTTAAAAATTTTATAAAAATTCAAACAAGATAAAATTCTTTTAAAAATGCAAAAATTGTTGAAAGAAATCTGTTTTTTGTTGGGAGGAGAAAAAAAATTCACAAATTTTGCAAAAATGTCTGGACTTTTCTTTTCATTTTTCAAATTGATCAAATAAGAGAAATTCCTTCTAAAAATTGTTGGGAAATTTAGATAAAGGGTTCTCAAGCATTTCTAACTGCAAAATTCTATTTGCATAATGACATTCTGCCACTTTTTGCAAAACCTGTTTTTCAGTTATTGAGATTTAAACTGAATTTATTCAACTCAATCAAACCAACTAATAACTAGAACATTCATTCATTCATTCATTGTCTACCGCTTATCCGATCTATACTCGGGTCACGGGGAGCCTGTGCCTATCTCAGGCGTCATTGGGCATCAAGTCAGGATACACCCTGGACGGAGCACCAACCCATCGCAGGGCACACACACACACACACACACACACACTCTCATTCACTCACGCAATCACACACTACGGACAATTTAGAGATGCCAATCAACCTACAATGCATGTCTTTGGACCGGGGGAGGAAACCGGCGTACCCGGAGGAAACCCCCGAGGCACGGGGAGAACATGCAAACTCCACACACACATGACGGAGGCGGGAATCAAACACCCAACCCTGGAGGTGTGAGGCAAACGTGCTAACCACTAAGCCATAACTAGAACAAGTCAAGAATAAATTCCACAAAATTGTGTTTTATGCTACATGGACCTCACTAGTTGCTCGGTTTTGTATAAAATGCAGCAAAAATGTGAGTGAAGTACACACTTTTACACACTTTTTTTTTTAATAAAAAGGTTGATTTGTTCCATTAAACAAAACACACTACCCCTACACACTTCCTCCTTTCATGTATTTTTAAAGGAAACCAAGAAGAATGCGTAAAATTATTCTGCAAATTTCTCATTTAAGTCATATTTTTTTTGGGAAACGAAAAAATTCACAGACTTTGCAGAAATTTCTTTAAACACATGTATCTTAAAAAAATTGCTTCCAAGACTTGTTTATGTTTAACTCACAAAACTACAACAATGATTATCTAGACAGTGAAAGTGGAAAAACCTTCTAATAATGCAGCTCAGCCACCGCAGTGCTTCAGCTACACAAACACACACCAACTCCTACTGTTCTTATATCTAACTTAGCTTTATATGTAATCTAGATGAACAGCTCATATTGATTTGTGGATTAATTTGTGGATCACTTTCTTTCCGTTATAATAAAAGTCAGACTTTCAAACGATGTTCCCAAAATTAAAGAACGCAATGAAGAAAAAGAAAAAAATTCCAACTTCAGCATATGAACCATTTACAAAAACTCATTGGCGGTTGTATGATTTGAAGACACACGAGAAATCTCTCTCTCTCTCTCTCTCTCTCTCTCTCTCTCTCTCTCTCTCTCTCTCTCTCTCTCTCTCTCTCTAGAAATGTTCTTTTAATTAAGAAAATATTAAATTAGGTAAAAACACATAACGATCTCTAGACAAACATACACAGATGCTAATTGTTGCAATGTACCTGTATTTTGCAATGACAAAGTTGTATTTATCTATCCATCTATGGAGTTAGCTTGATACAACTATTTGCTCCAAAGTCCATCTCATCTTCATGTAATGAAAGCATCTTCAAAGCATCATTTTCTTCCTCTCTCTCTTTTTTATTCAGCAGCTCCTCTGTGGAAACTTCCTGTTTTTTCATTATACAAGAGCTCCAAAATTAAAATGCTATTACAGTCCTGAGTCGACACAATAACAATCAGAGCAAAGCCTCAGTGCCATTAGCAGCAGCACAGCGATGTTTAGCAGGTTTGCTCCTGTAGGGTCTGTGATGGTGCTAGAATCACAGAGAATCGCCTCTCTACCTCTAATTGACAGCTTGAAAAAGGGCCTAGGACATAACCAAGTGGCACTCCTACACTGGCCTGTCGATAAAATGGCCTTTCCAGAGCAAGGACAGAAAAACAGAACTAAATTGCTTGCTGCGTTGAGGAAACAACAATCGTTATGACCTCACCAAACTGAGGATGCCAGAAATTTCGACTTTAAACCCTCAGGCAGACCGCACAAGCATTTTGCACAGGAGAACAGAGAGAGTGTTGTTTCTCTGATGAAAGCAGATTGATTTACGAATCTGCAATGATTGACAGCTGTGTAGGTGTTCTGAACTCTGATTATATATGCCAGTGGTAGTCCCGCCCCCTCACTCTTTGAAATGTTTTGCTCTGGTTTTATTATTTTATTAATGTGTATTAATGTATTAAAAGTGTATTAATTAAAGTGAAATATAGCCTACCTTATTTACCTTCCCTCATATTGGACAAGTAGAGTGGAACCTTGGCACACGAATGCCCTCCATTGCAAATTTTCGCATTACGGATTGAAATTTTGCAAGAAATTTGCATCGGCATACGAAGAATTTTCGGCACACCAACAAACCGAATGCCGGCTAAGTACGTCCAGGAGCCATTCAAAACTTGTTTGCGGCAGAGGAAAGCCAAGCAAAGCCAACTGAAGAGAATTAACGAATTTTATGATTTCTTTCAGTCAATGAAAGCTGTTTGGAAAAGAGCCAACCCATAATACCAACTTTGCCTTCGGCATGTGTTCAAAAGCTAAGTGATTTTTCACAAGTTTTTTTGTTGACAGATCTGTTCTATTTTTAGCCCAAGCTTGGTGGCACAACTTCCTGAGAGGACCCTTGACATGGAATGCTTGGCTTAGGTTAGTTGTTTGTAAGCAGCCATACAGTTTACATACACTGTGTATTGGGAATATTTGAGTGGCTGGAACAGATTATTTGCATTTACATTACTTCTTATGGGAAAATTCGCCTCCAGAACTAATTAAATTCATATGCCGTGGTTCCACTGTATACAACTGATTTTATGTCATCAAATAATATCAATCAAAAATAAAATTGACTTAACTGGTTAACCTAAATTTTCGTCTTACTGACTGTAAATTCAAGGTTTTATGGTATCCACCATGCATCCAGGGGATGGAGCTTTGAGGGCTGTTGAGGTGGACAAGCCAAAGTTTGTTTATTTAATATAAGCTGTAGTAAAATTCCACCTCATTCCCCATCAGGATTGTTTGAACTTCACTCCCACACGGTGAACTGCCGATACCGGCATGTCAATCAAACTTACATTACTTCCTCTCCCACTTCATCGTTAATTTCTTCATGGAAAACGTATATCAATATATAATTATATAAATATATAACCTCACTCTGCTGCCCTGTAGGCAGTTAACCACGCCCACATCTCCGTTTGAATGAGGTAATGAGGCTTGGTATACAATTCCACTGAGTGAAACGCTCTTCAGGTAAAATGTATTGTGTTTTATTACATTTGCACATGACATCAATGATTAGACTATTTACCAGAAGGAGATATTACTTATTAAATTAAGAATTGTGGAATTTTGTAAAATGACGGCAAGTTTTCTGCAGATTTGTTCTGAGATCCATCACATGACATCATCACGTCACGTATTCCACCGTCTTTCATTCACGTGTGTGGAACATAAGTACAGCTCTTATGGTCTTAAAGTCCTTAAATATGTGAAATTTAAAAGAAGAATCCTGTGCTTTGCGATTTCACCAATGCAAGTAGTAATTCTGCGAGTTCAGTCACAAATTTCGGAAATAGAAAGCAGTAAATATTAATTTTTTCCCCCCACACACACAAAAAAACCTCCAGGAAAGGATTTAGGGATTCCTCACCACTGTTCCATTTATTTAAAAGATTTTTCCAGACCTATGAGATCAAGCTCATATGTGCCGTCTTCTTATACAGAGATTTTTTTTTTTATTATTTTAGAAATCAAAATTAAAAATGTGAATTTTTTTTAAATTTAGCTAAAGGGTTCTCAAGCATTTCTGATAGCAAATTTCTGACTGCGTAATAACATTCTGCTGATTTTTGTAAAACGTTTTATTCCTAAAACTTGTTTTTCAGTTATTAAGATTTAAATTGAATTTATTCAACTCAAATCAGTCAAACCAGCTGGAACAAGTCAAGAATAAACTGCATCACTTTTTCCTCCCAAAATTGTGGAATTATGCTTCATGGACCATTTAGTTGCTCTGTTTTGTATAAAATGCAACAAAAATTGTTGGTGGAAGTACACACTTTTATACACCTCCACAAAAGCTTGCGTCCTCACAGCTGGTCCGGGTTTGTTTCCCTGCTGTAAAGAAGGCTTTATTTAAATAAAAATGAAAAAAGTCTTCCCCAGATTTCACCTCTGCCTCTGAAGCTAATAAATTATAAATGTGCTCAATTATCTCCACGCTGTCTGTTCACTAATCCTGCTGTTTTCCACACGGACCAGACCTCACCACTTCTCACAATCTCACACCTTATTCTCTCTCTCTTTTTTTTTTCTGGAGCATGTTCATTTCAAGGACGCCGGAGTGACGGAACATTCGGTGTTGTGAAGGAAAACATATTAATCTGAACCCTGATCTGCACGCTGGACTGCAAGCTGAAGTAAATAATGAGCGACTCCCACACTTTTTTCAGTGTTAGTCTGGCTTCAAGGCAATGTCACCTGCTCATTAGACAAGGCATGAACACACACACGCACACGCACACACACACACACACACACTAAGAAACCATGCCCACATATGAAAACACCACTAATTAAAAGCTCTATACAAACACAAATTGATAAGCATACATACAAAGAGACGGCCACATACTGCAAGCCCCATGTGGTTCGAACCGCACCATTTGATCGTTTGATTAGCAACATTACATCAGTCAAACACATGGTGCTCTATAAAAGCCAAATCACACTGTCACGACTCGTCTGTTCGCAGATAATTTAGTCTCCACCACGTAACATTTGTTTTGCTGTACTGTGAATCACAAATCCTTTTTATAGCCTGGATATCAAGTAGAACAGCAGCAAGCGCCAAGTTCGCAGCGAGCGCTAGGACACAACGGGAACGATTTAAGAAGGATAGGAGTTTTTTGAGATGAGACAGGATCGGTCGTTCCTGCGCATATGAAATAACACAAATGTTGGATAAACTTTAGTTAGAAAGGATAAAAACGCAGTAAACAGTTTTATTGTAGAAATGGCTTGTTTAATGCAGGTAATGAAGAACCCCTCTGTATGCTGTATACATCAGCCTTCATCTCCAGACATTTCAGATTCCAGGGAAGTAATTATCATCATTCTGAAAACATTGCTGATTGACAGAGAGAGAGAGGGACAGATGTTCCACTTACATCTGATTCAGCCATTTTTTTCAGTAATAGATGACTGAGAAATGTAAAGTATGCTTATTACCCCACTGCCCACATAGCAACATACACCGTGTCCTAAAACATGTACTATGACAGTACTTACTGCAGTCGATTCAGTACCTGCTACATTGGATTCAGTACCTAATGCATTCAATTAAATGCCTAATGCAATCAATTCAGTACCTAATGCAATCAACTCAGTAAATACACTTCATTCAGAACCTACTGCACTTGATTCAGTACCTACGTCAGTTGATTCAGAAACTACTGCATTCATTTCAGTACATACTGCAGTCAATTCAGTACCGATTGAATTGGATTCGGGACCTACTGCACTCAATTCAGTACCTAGGGCAGTGGATTCAGTAACTACTGCATTCGATTCAGTACATACTACATTTCATTCAGTACCCAATGCAGTTAATTCAGTATATACAGCATTTAGGTCAGTATATACAGCATTTAGTTCAGTACCTACGTCATTTGAATCAATACTGAATTTTTTTTACATTTTATACAAAAAAACAAAACAAAACCAAAAAAACCCCTCACAGTTTCTACCCAGAATTAGAAGGATATTCATTCATTCATTGTCTACCGCTTATCCAAACTACACTCGGGTCACGGGGAGCCTGTGCCTATCTCAGGCGTCATTGGGCATCAAGGCAGGATACACCCTGGACGGAGTGCCAACCCATCGCAGGGCACACACACACTCTCATTCACTCAATCAATTTAGAGATGCCAATCAACCTACCATGCATGTCTTTGGACTGGGGGAGGAAACCGGAGTACCCGGAGGAAACCCCTGATGCACGGGGAGAACATGCAAACTCCACACACACATGGCAGAGGCAGGAATCAAACTCCCAACCCTGCTAACCACCAAGCCAGCATGCCCCCCCCCCTATTTTATTATTAAAATAATAAATAAAATTATTATTTTAATCTTTTAAAATAATAAAAAACATTTAGACTATGTAGGTTAATAATGTGCATAATAACACTTTTTTCCTCTAGATTTAAACTGATCAACAATTTTGGCCTGAAATGAGATGAAATTGTGATAAATAATGATTTCAATAATTAGCAAAATCACTCCAGCAAATAAAACCATCACATAACTATATGAATCATACAAAAACAACAACAACAATAATAATAATACAAATTTTAAAAAATGAAAGAAAGAACAAATGGGATTTTTTTTTTCTGCCCTCAAGATTTGTGATTTCTTGTAAATGTACATTTTTTCTTGTAAGTTTTTCCCTTTTTTTGTTATTCAGTTAGTCATTTGGAAGAAGAATTTCCAGAAATGGGTAAAGACACAATGCAAAGCAAAGCACAAACACAACACAGAGATTCATCATTTAACAAAGTAGAGAAGAAGATGAGAGTTAGAGCTTGAGATGAGATGTTTGAGATGTTTGAAGAGGAAATGTGGAAGTGTGGAATGAATGCAGACTTTGAGTGATACACACAGTTAGCTTGAGCATCAGAGCACCTCCTACCTCAACATGCTGAAGATGCCGTCTCAGTGCCGTCTCTAAAGCTCCTGGTGCTCATCATGTAGCTTTGCAGCTCCAGGAACAGACAAACTTCTCTGATTCCACTTTTTAAGTTTATCTAGATTCATAATGTCCATGTTTTGGAGCAATAGAATTGAGCTGGATAACAAACTCAAACTTTTTTGCTAAACAAGTCCATAACAAGAGCTTAACAGGAGGCAGGTGATTGAGAGGCGCTATGGTCAGGAGAGCTGTGATCTGATTGGACAGAGTGGATAAAGGGGCGGGACATGGGTGGGAGGAGCAGATCCCAATGAACAGGTTTGTTCTAAAAAGCAATACAACACAACGGCATGTAGTGAAGAAAGAATTTTATTTAAACATTTCTATTTAAAATATAAATAAATAAACATATTTTTAATAAACATTAAAATATGTTTTTTTAATTATAAAAAAACATATTTTTTTTTATAATTAATTGACATTGCTGTTGCACCTAATAATAAGATCAAATAAATTAGTTCAATAATTAATACATGTAAATAAATGTAAATAATGTATCTAAAACCTTTATATTATTTATTTTTATAAATTGTACAAAACACCTTGTAATGGAAATGTTCAATGAAATTCTGGGAATTAGCAAATAAATAAAGCAGAATATTATTCATTTACAGGCTAAAATAAAACAAAACAACACACAAAAAAACTTTTAATGAATTTGCTATTATTATTATTATTATTAGTAGTAGTAGTAGTAGTAGTAGTAGTAGTAGTAGTAGTAGTAATCTAGCCATGGGGGTCACAGTCCAGTGACTTCTGTGCCGGTCCCAAGCCTGGATAAATAGAGAGGGTTGCGTCAGGAAGGGCATCCGGCGTAAAACATTGCCAAATTTAACCATGCGAATCGTCGTTGTTGGACATGAAGCTGCCAGGCAGGAGGCAAAGAGGAAGGCCAAAGAGGAGGTATATGGATGGAAATAATGAGGATATGAAGCTAGTGGGTGCAAGTGTTGAGGATGCAGAAGATAGGGATAAGTGGAGAGAGATGATTCGCTGTGGCGACCCCTGAAGGGAGAAGCTGAAAGAAGAAGAAGAAGTAGTAGTAGTAGTAGTAGCAGTATTAGGATGATGAAGAGTTTTATTATTATACCTTCCTTTATTTGTTCCTGTTAATTGTTGCTCTTATAAACAGGATAAGATGAAAGGAATAATTATTTTAAAATATTTTGAATTAATTGTAATTTATCTACTGATTAATCTGCTAATTTGCAGATTATTTAAATAAAAAATTATAATGAAACAAAGAAATAAATTTGCACATTGAGATTTCCCTCAGTGCTGTATGAATGGAATGTATGATTATTCATTCATTGTCTACCGCTTATCCAAACTACACTCGGGTCACGGGGAGCCTGTGCCTATCTCAGGCATCATAGGGCATCAAGGCAGGATACACCCTGGACGGAGTGCCAACCCATCGCAGGGTACACACACACACTCTCATTCACACACTACGGACAATTTAGAGATGCCAATCAACCTACCATGCATGTCTTTGGACTGGGGGAGGAAACCAGAGCACCCAGAGGAAACCCCCAAGGCACGGGGAGAACATGCAAACTCCACACACACGGTGGAGGCGGGAATCGAACCCCCAACCCTGGAGGTGTGAGGCAAACGTGCTAACCACTAAGCCACCATGCCCCCCTCATATGATTATGATTATGATTATGATTATGATTTTGATTTTATTATTATCTATCCATCTGTTCACTCGTTCTCTGTACACACACACACACACACACACACACACACACACACACACACACACACACAAGCGTGCTAACCACTAAGCCATTCAACAACTCAATAAATATCAAATATCAATAACAAAAATAAATAAATAAGTTAACTAACTAACTAACCAATAAATAAATAAATATGCAAAAATAGATCATAGATAAATGAATAAACAACACAAAAATATTCATAAAGTAGTGGCCAGTTGAGTGAGCTATAATAAAAGCAAGTAGTTCATATAAACTTGAATGAAATGAATTTAACAAATAAATGCAGAATATTTAAAATAATTTAAGAAAATTCATTCAGATAAAAAAGCAAATATTCAAATAAATATGTAATAAAGCAAACAAATAAATGCTAATATATAGATAGATATAAATAAATAAATAGATAGATAAATAAATAAATAAATAAATAAATAAATAAATAAATAAATAAATAAATAAATAAATAAGGTTAGAACTGTAACTGTGTAGCCACTATGTACATTCAAAATTAATCCAGACAAATTGGTTCAAATAAATAAGTAAATAAATAAATAATCAGAGTTCACCTGAGCTATAAGACAGAGCCGGAGGAAGCCTGCAGGCTGTTCTGACTCTCCGGCTGAAACCTCGTGTATCAGGACGAGGTCAAAGCACCGACGTTTAACTCCAGCTCAGCTGAAGGTAATGACATCATCAGAAAAGTTTTCATTTCTTTTACCTTGACTCCAGGACACTTCTCCTAGTGCAGCAGAAGGTCATGCTGATGAGATGCCCGGCTCTTGAAAAAAAGAAATAAATAGCGAGTAGATACATGGGCATTTTTAAATTTATTTCTCCTTTAATCGTATAAAGCGCTTGCAACATCTACCTGCGGGTACAGGATAAATTTATAACACACATTTGCTGGAGGAAAAGGAATGAAAGAGTTGGTTCTCGTTAATAATGTAAGCTGATGTATTAAGTGGATATATGACTTTAATAAGACATGATCGACTTGTTAACTCTTTAGGACAGACCCAAGATCTCTCATATTACACCAAAAACACCTCTCTTCTTGAAAAAACTGCACATTTTGTTGTGCTTTTTGATATCAAACCCTTATAAACCACCAGGAAGCAGGTTTACTGTCCGGGTTATCACCTCTGGGGAAATATTAATTAATGGGCGGCGCCACGTCATAAAGAAGATCTGCTGCATAAAACGTGAATAAAAATAAATCTAGCAAGACAGGAAGCGCCCATCTTACTTCATGTAATTATGAATTGCATCAATAAAAAATATGATTGGTACAAAGTAATATATGGAGAAGAGGAAAAAAATATGAATTGTATTCTTAACCTTCAGTCAGGCCATTTTATTAGGAACAACCATGTCTGTATTTTATAAATATCCAACATCAATCAGAATAAGAGGAATTTGTGTATTTACATAAGTAATTATGTAATTATAAGTAATTATTATTACATAAGTAATCATTAACAATAGTATTAAAACATTAATAATAATAATAATAATAATAACAATAATAATAATACTTTATTATTATTATTATTATTATTATTATTATTATTATTATTATTATTATTATTATTAATGTTTTAATTTAAAAAATCCAACGAGAGGCAGAGAGGTAGAAACGCTTAGACATTTACAACAAGGATGCCATGGCAACTCATATAACTACTCTGTACAATCGTGATGAGCAGAAAAGCAACTCAAAAGGGAAACAGCTTGAGGCAGAAAGAAAAAAAAAGAACTTGAAAGAATTTGACGAGAAGCAATGAGCAAACCGAATGCAAATGAACGAGTGGCTTGATTAGTAACACATCTTTTAGATTTTATCAATTAGGCTTTTTCTCAGCAGCAAAAATCTGACAAATGCTGAAATTTAGCTTGCAGGTTATGTAATGATGAATGTCTGAAGCACGTTTTATTTTCCAGACCTGATTCAGTTTATTTAGTCAGATGCAAAAGCAGCTCTATACCTCTGAGTGAGTTAAAGAGCACTTCTTCTTCTTCTTGAAATACATCCTAATAAGGAAAGTTGTAATTATTTAAATGCTCCCCCCAGAGAGAACCTCTAGATTAACACTTCGAGGTGATAAGTAGAAGGTAAGTTCACTATAATTCCACGTCTTGTAGTCTTCACTTCCAAGGTTTTTATTTTTTTATTTTTAATTATAGGATCTTGGGATAATTAAAGGGAAGTGCTGCTTCATGGCTCCAGATTTCAGTCCATCAATCCAGAGCTTGGCGTTCTGCACCTTCTCCTCATGTCCATATGGGTTTCCTCAGGCTTCATCTAACTGGCTGAGAGAAATAGCCACTTGGAGTGAATGTTGTCCCATCTTATGTCCAGTTCCTTGGGATCTTTGCTGACCTTGAGCAGAATAAAGCATTTACTAAAAATACATAAAGCAATCAGAAACTTCTCTTCATCTTCATCATCATCATAATTAAACTAGATTGTTATTGTTGATTATGGAGATGGTTTCAATTTAACATTTTATGGAAGGAGTCTCCAGAGTCAGATAACAGATTCCTCTACTGGAAAGCCTTCAGGAATTTTGTTTAAAGTTGTTGCTGGATGAGAAGCAGGATTCGGAAAACTCTGACAAAGCTCCAGAGCTCACTTCAGCGCTCTCTGAACAAATCAATATGAAAAAAATACATTTATAATTTTTGCAGCATTTTATTTTATAACATTTCATTCAATGTTTTTTTCATTTTTAGAATTTTTTTGTATTTTATTTATTTAGATATACATTTTATATTATGTTCTTTATTTTAATTTTATATAGGTGTATAAGATTTTAAAAAATTGGTTATTTTAATTTATATCTTTTTTTACTCCATATAACATTATATTTTTTTATAAAAATGTATTTCATTTTTTATAAAATTCTATTTTTATATTATATTTTTTAGATACTGAGAAATTATATTTAAGAGCCTTAGCTTTCTAAAAATAGGTTTCTTTATTTTATTTCTTCTTTTTTTTTTACAGTATGAATCTATAAGACTGAACTTTAACTGAATTGTTGTTGCTGTTGTTCTTCTTCTTCTTCTCCTTCTTCTTCTTCTTCTCCTTCTCTGGTAAATAATTGCAGATCTCATTAAGCTTAAATGAAACTATTTGCAAGTCTGCAGGAATTTGGTTGTAAAGTTGTTGGTGGGTAATAAGCAGGATTCAGAAAA
>JAUCMX010000002.1:822882-835382 GCA_033459395.1 Hemibagrus guttatus | reverse complement strand
GCCCGAAGCTGTAGTCCAAGAGGGGAGGTACTGAGCATGGCATAGTTCATAATTGCAGTCCACAGCGATGCCCCAGATCCTAAAGATGGTGACATCCGACACGCAAACAAGACGGGGGGGAGCGCCCTCCACCCGAAACGCCGAGCGACATCTTCCACGGAAAAACCCCTCGCGGAGCGGCGTCCTCAGCCAGAGTGGTGGATGCCACGCTCCCGGAGGATCTGATAAAAAGGGGGTTGTCCCCCATAACCGGGAGTCGAGTGGCGTCCTCCGCGGAAACTCCATCGTGGAGCAGCGTCCTCGACCTGGAACAGAGACGGAGACACTTCCCTGGGGAAACGGGGAAGGAAGGCCACCTGCCTGAACATCCTCCGAGGAAGGTGGTTGGTCGGATGTCATCTGCCAGGGTCCTCGCTCGTGGACTGCAAAACCTGGACATGGACAGGAACTCGCTGGGAATCCCGCTGGGTCTTTAGAATGGTGGGTCATTCTGCCACGTCCGGGCACCCCCACCCTGTGGGGAAGACAAACCTAACGCTAGAACAAAACACTCATAAACAAAACCTGACACACCTAAAACAAAGAACAATGAAACAACATGAAACAAAGAACAATGACCCACAAGGACAGGTACACAAAGATCCCTATATATAGGGCTAAACATCACGGCTAATAGGGAACAGGTGACACAAAATACAAACGATAAAGCAGGCTCCAGGAAATAACCTGCCAGCGCCCCCTCCAGGTCTGGCAGGGAATTGTCCAGCGGTTCTTGACAGATCAACATCGTGAACGCAAATCTCCTACAGCAGAAAAAATAAATAAATAAATAAAAAATAGCAGCAGGAGCTTGAGCAGAAGTCTGGAGCTTACCTTACTTTACCTAGCAAGAGATAAGACGAACGGCATGAAGCCGATTATTCCACCGGCTTGGAGCTGGAGCGCTCAGTTTGTTTACTCCGTATGAAAATATGGGGAAAGATTTTTTTTTTTTTAAATCACACAAATATATGCAAATACACCCAGAGCAAAACTGTTATTGTTGCTGGATTCTTGAAGATGCTGTACATGAGCCATAAGTTCACTGAATTCAGCATTTCTACCGATGTTAAATCCATTATTCATGCTTTTGTCATGAACTCTTCCTGTTTACTTTTTTTTAACCCTAATATTTCCATAGTCTCTGATAACTGTGTGGGATTTATAAGGCAGAAAAGCAGGAAAGAAGAAGGAAAAGGACATTTGTCTTGTATTTAAACATATAAAAACAACTAGGCATGAATGTCAAAAGTTGTAAATTACTTCATTTTCCCCAGAGGCCAAAAAATGGAGTTTGCTCCTGTTTTGTTGAATCAATTTTTCAGCATCAAATATCTTTGTCATGTTCCACTCCACAGTGATGGTTAATTTGAGGCTCATTTGAAAGTAGACACTCAGGACTTATAAAGTTATTCTTTTCCACACAAATGTTTCTATCTTCAAAGTACATATATATAGTCTCTGAGGAGCTCCAAGTGCTTGTTCATCTAAACAGCAGCTTAAAGTTGAACTTCAACCAGTACAATTCTGTGTAAGGTTCTCCACCAGAGGGAAAAACATACGTCTGAAACACACTGAAAGCCAACAGACTCATTTCAGATCAGACTCAAAAAATAAAAATGATTCGTTTCTTTATACTGATTGAAATTGTTTGATGGAAACAAACGGTTAAAAAAAAGGGTTAAAGTAGCTAAAAGTTACAAATTCTCTTTCCTTATCCTGGTTTTCTAGTTCATTAAAATGTCTAGTTGTTCGAGCTGCCTCATTTTGAAGCTCGTTATTGATTTCAATACAATATTCTATAATCTCGGGTGACCTCCTGGTGGTCCAGCAGCAGAATCCTGCACCCTCATTGCCTCAGCCTGGGTTCGATTCCCGGGCATGGAGCAAACCCAGCCACTGAAGAACTAACTCTCAGTGCCGGTCCCAAACCGGGATATAAAGGGAGGGTTGCATCATGAATGGCGTAAAACCTGTGCCAAATCAAAATATGCAGCCTGAATGATGCGCTGTGGTGACCCCGTATAAGGAGCAGCCGAAACAACAACAACAACAACAACAACATTCTATAAACTTGAGCGCTGCTCTGACAAAAACGGATGAGCTAACTTTATAAAAAAAATAAAAATAAAAAAAATAAAAAAAAAACCTTGCAATCACACTCAACTCATAGCTAGGTTTGGAGGCGGACGGACGTTCATTAGGAACATGTTTGGAACGAGAGACAAAATGGGGAGGATGTAAACATGGCGGCGTTTTAGTCATTTCAAAAAGATCATTAGGGATCAGGATGCGAGCTCGACGAATGTCAAAGTCACGACAGAATCAAAGAATCAAACAGAATTAAAATGAGGAAATATTTTAAATCCTGATCTAGTATTTTCAGAAAAGCACAGAATAAAATCATATTAAGAGGAAATAAAGGAGGCACACTAATATGTGTCTGGAAATATTAATAAACTATGAATAAATTATAAATATACTAACAATAAAGTTTTTTGCATATATTATATCCATCATTCTGACTTTTTCTTTTATTTCTACTGCAATTTTTCCACCAGGAAATTAAACAATACTTCTTTATAATCTTACACACACACAACACACACACACACACACACACACACTTTAAAAGAGAGCTTTCATTCACTAATCGTAGTGAAGTATAAACTCTCAGTTTGTTTGTTACTCCATTTTTGTTGTTTTTTTTTTTTCATTTCAATTCCAGTCTTTCAGCCTAATCTCGTTTACTCAGCTGTTTGTTGATCGCTTGACCCGAGCCTCTTTTCTGACCTTGTCCTTGCTTAGCGATTTATGGATTTGTCTGCAATGCCTATGTTAAAGTCTTTCACTGCACCTGCTACTGTTCATGACCGACTCGTTTATGACGAATTACAATTAGGACAATTCTCACAGAAACATACCAGCAATTAGCCTCATATTGGACATCTATTAAAATTTCTTCCCATTTTATTTCTTATATCTTATTTCATAGTCAGTTGTCATTCATGCCTATATGTTAGTTTGTATGACTGACAGCAAAATAGTAAACAAATAAATAAATAAATAAATACATAAATAAATAAATAAATAAATAAATAAATAAATACGTGAACCTGCTCAGCTTCTTCAGTCCGTATTTCCTATCCCGTGATTTTTAAATTTTTTTAGTCTTGGTTTGGTGGTCTAGATGCTTTTAAAAATAAATAAATAAATAAATAAATAAATAAATAAATAAATAAATAAATAAATCTCACACATGTAAGCTTCAAAATGCAGGGAATTTGTATGAGTTAAGGATGTGCGAAACCAGACTCTGAATACGAGGAACTACATGAACATTGTAGACTTGGCTCTGTATTCTACATGCTCACACAAACATTCACCAAAAAGCTCTATCTTTAAACCAGCAGTTTTGTCCTCCATTTTAACACCCAGAGCCTGGCTTTAAATGCTTCAGTGTCTCTGAAAACGTGCTGTGATTACATGCTGAAATCCCTAAATTGTGTGCACTTCTAGGACGTCCTCGAATGTGTGTGGCTTGGATTGTTTTATTGGGTTTTTTTTTCCCAAATGGCATTTAGTGCACGTTAGGCTTATAAAGAGAACTGTGCTTAAATGGCTGAGTCACAGCACTGACCTCAATCTGTCAGGAAAACTGTGCAGTGACGTGACGAAGCAGCCACCAGAACCGTCATGTTGGTTAGAGCTGGAACAGTGTACTGATACCACGCTAGGCCTCGATAAGAAAATACAAAGAAGGGCTAGACTAGGATACATGGCAATGTTACAAAATTGTTTTTTGATGCAGTGCCTGCTTTAAAACTAAAAATAAAAAAAGTCTGCTTTATTCTGTAAGGTACAGTGGAACCTTGGCATAGGAATTTAATTCGTTCTGGAGGCGAGTTCTTAAGGTGAAAATTTGTATTGCGAAATGAATTTTCCCGCAAGAAATAATGTAAATGCAGATAATCCGTTCCAGCCGCCCAAATATATGACCAATATGACCAATACAAAGGATTACCATTAAAAAAAGATTATTATGGATTATTACTGACTTATAGATATGTGCCTATCAAGATGGACTTTTTAGTTAAGGGCATAGATACATACATAAGACAGTTATAACTGCTACATAAACATTTATGAAGGATTATTACAAAATGTATCATGTATGTCTACTTAATGTCATACATTAAGTAGACATATATGACTCCGACATATGAGTCTAAATATGTTATAACAATCTTACATCAGCTGATGTGTTGAGTTGGTATAGTGACAGCATTAGGATCTCAGTGATGGTGTAATAAGCCTATATAAATACTTCCGTAGCCCTATGTCGGTTGTCATAACAGACTTATACAGGTGCTATGTAGCACTGACAACCTGTCTTACTAGTCAAATGGAAACTGTAATATTTATTACATCCTAATTAAGCTCTATTCACTAGTTGTTACATAGTAATTACAAGTTATTACACGTAAACTAGCTTTCCTGAACTCTCATTTCTGTTCTTTAAGTAGAACCAATTTTTTTCTGCAATGTTACATAACTGAGTAATACACTGATATGTGATACATGGTTCTAAATAGTCTGTTATTGATTGGACTACACGGTAATTTAATACTACGGTAAAGTGATACCTCATCTTCTCTAGCTGGAACTGCTCGAACCTAATTATTGAGACACGGTCATTATTAAAACATAAACCCCTTTTTTTTAATCTCTTCAACTCACTCTGATTTACTGGGTCATGTTTTATGATGTCGATATGTTCGATTTGAGCTAACCTTGAAGTGACATTTCCTGGAGAGACTGGCTTCTAGCAGGAGACATCCAGAGATGTCAGTTAACTCACTCACACTCACACACACAACACACACACATGAATACACAATTAGGAAAGCAATAAGTGTGAAAAGCATCAGAAAGTACAGAATATCATCATAACCCCAAATTCCTACAGCAGCTTGTCACAAAAAGGGTATTATTCCTCTTATACCATAATGTTTTTTCCAACTTTTACAATTATCCTATACTTTTAATGAATTTATAGTTACATATAGTGTTGCGAAAAAGCCAGTTTCGCTTCACCAGCCTCTTATTATCTTTCACTTAAAGTTAATAACAAAAATAAAAAAAAAACAAATCCTCAGTTCTGTCCTAAAACATGATCATCCAGCTTTAGTCACACAATTTCGAAACGCTGACACTGGAGACTCCTTCCATAAAGGCCTAATAAACATCTCTACACAATTATACTCATAATTATACAAAATATTTTATATCAGTTTTTGTTACATGTCCACTGTACAAATCACTGTTTAAGCTTTTACTATAATATTCATTCATTCATTCATTCATTCATTCATTGTCTACCGCTTATCCACACTATTCTCGGGTCACGGGGAGCCTGTGCCTATCTCAGGCGTCACTGGGCATCAAGGCAGGATACACCCTGGACGGAGTGCCAACCCATCACACACACACACACACACACACACTGTCATTCACTCACACACTACGGACAATTTAGAGATGCCAATCAACCTACAATGCATGTCTTTGGACCGGGGGAGGAAACCCCCGAGGCACGGGGAGAACATGCAAACTCCACACACACGGCAGAGGCGGGAATCGAACCCCCAACCCTGGGGGTGTAAGGCAAATGTGCTAACCACCAAGTCACCGTGCCCCCTCTTTTACTATAATATTTGTAATAAAAAAGAATTCGTTTCATATCCCAGACTCAGAAACACCATGTTTGTATGTGTGTGTAGCCAAGGGCCACGGCTTCTCTAAAGGCCGCTGAGCAGGAGGTGTGAGGATCGTTTGAGTTCTGTCAAAGCAAACGTGCCCTTTTACAGTGACAGGGTTATCAGAGTGAGGACAGAGAGGAGACACAGAGTCCATATGCTGATGCCCAGGGGGAAGAGTGCCATGTTTAGACCATCCACAATCCTCTGTCCATCAAAGCATGCCTCATATTGCACTAACCGGGGTCAAAGTGGGGTTCATGTCTCCTTCAGGGCCAAATCAGTGCCAGTTGGATCCTGAATGTAATACTGCCTTCATGATACCCAGCCATATGGGTACAGACTGAGATGAAGCCCCCTACCTCCATTTCATAAGGCAGAGCTGAGGATTTGAAGGCCTTTTCAGTGATGGTTGTGATGACAATCCATAAAGATTTAACTGATTTGACTAGTGCTGGCTGTTTAAAAGTGAAAGGTTTAAAAGGTTCCTGATATTCAGAGTTGGTTTACACACAACCTGCTTTTCAGATCATGTAGTTTACGCCTACATTTGTTCTTAAGAAAATTGCTTTTAAATACCATCTAGACCACACTCTTAACCCTTACTGTACTTTAAAAATGGCTACTATAATATAATTATACCCTAAATGCATTGCATTATGGGTAAAAATAACACTGATAATATAGTTATATTTCTTACAGGAACCCAGTTTTATATTGTAGAACACAATTACAGCTTGCAACTGAACAATTTCATACATATATATATATTCATACAGTGGTGTGAAAAAGTGTTTGCCCCCTAAGCCTAATAACTGGTTGGTCCACCCTTAGCAGCAACAACTGCAATCAAGCGTTTTCCATAACTTGCAATGAGTCTGTTACAGCGCTGTGGAGGAATTTTGGCCCACTCATCTTTGCAGAATTGTTGTAATTCAACAATTGCAGAATTACAACAATAATTGTGTAGGGGGCAAACACTTTTTCACACAGGGCCATGTAGTTTTGGATTTTGTTTTCCCTTAATAATAAAAACCTTCATTTAAAAACTGCATGATGTGTTTACTTGTGTTATCTTTGACTAATATTTAAATGTGTTTGATTATCTGAAACATTAAAGTGTGACAAACATGCAAAAAAATAAGACATCAGGAAGGGGGCCAACACTTTTTCACACCACTGTATATATATATATATATATATATTTTTTTTTATCATATATTATATCTTTAGAAAATGCAAACAGAAGAAGGAAATACAGTAGATGGATATTTCTATGCTTAAGAGAAAATACACCTGCTTGTTCACGGTTAAAGTAATAAGTGGAAAAAAACAAATTAAATAAATTAAATAAAAGTTAAAGAACGTCACTATGAGACGTAAAAAACATTTATGAGAAAATCTAATGAAAAAATACATTTCTGACTGCAGTTTTTTAGCCGGTACTGTTATGAGAATATTATATGATGACATCATCAAAAAAAATTTAATAGACACATTCTTAGACACAGAGAAGGAAAAGAACGAACGTTTTGCTTCACGGTTTTCAGGCATCTTTAGAATTTGATGTGGGTCTGAGCACAGAGACATCGCTTGAAATGAGGCATTGAGGACCCAGTGTTTGTGTGTGTGTTTGTGTGTGTGTGTGTTTGTTTGTGTGTTTGTGTGTGGCACACTTCTGTTATCCAAGCCAATTTCCATTTCAAACAGACGCCCCAAGAGAAGGAGACAAACCTGCCCTGGACACAAGCGGAATTTCAATAGAGAAAGACGAAAGCCACAAATCCTGTCGACACGGGCTTCAGCCACCAATTCCAGCAAAAAAATAAAAAATAATGTGTGTTTTTTTTTTGCCTGTGGACATTTCTGTTCGTTCCTAAAACCATGTTTTACGGTGAAACGGCGTCTGAGTCAATGTGTGAGATGAAACATTCGGACGTTTGTGTGTGTGTGTGTGTGTGTGTGTGTATAAGCGTGTTCTCCCTGCACACTTTAACATGATTTATGGTTCTGTAGGCTCTTTCCTCCTGCTTTCTTTCTCTCTCTCTTTCTTCCTCACCACCACAAACCTTGCATCTCACTAGGTTTTCAAGGCTCGAGGAGAAGGTCTATCGCGTTTCAGGCACTGTTTCGAACGGCTCATGGGACGCTGAGGATCAGAGCAGGTCGTGTGGACTGAATGTGTGAAGGAAACACAGCAGTGCTGTTGTGAGTAGGTTTAGTGGACAAACTGTGAGTGAGATGTACGCAGGATTTTTGCACTGCTGACTTCTGGGAGAGGTGAATAATGGCGTTTTAATGGACTGAATACATTTAAACTGCCAGAAATGAAACGTACATCATTTGTCACCATGAGGTTTGTTTTCACGTAGTAAAAGAATTCATCATGTAATACCACATGGAATGGACGTTCACTGGCTCCTTGAATCTGTGGATTCTTGAAGGTGTAGCTCGTCTGCATCGTGGTTTCAACACGTTGTGCAATGCTTTTCAGCTCAGCATGGTGGTACAGAGTGGTTATTTGAATTATAGTGGAACCTCTAAATTTGTATTGTGAAATGAATAATGTAAATGCAGATAATCCGTTCCAGCCGCCCAAAAATATAACCAATATATACGAAGTGTATGTAAACTGTAAGGCTGCTTACAAAGAACTGACCCGAGCCAAGCATTCCATGTCAAGTCTCCTCACAGGAAGTCGTGCCACCAAGCTTGGGCTAAAAATAGAACAGACCGCCCACGCCACCAATCTGTCAACAAAAAAACATCTGAAAAATCACCTAGCTTTTGAACGTGTGCCGAAGGAAATGTTGGTATAGTGTGTTGACTCTTTCACACAGCTTCCAATGACAGAAAAAAAATTCATAAAATTCGTAAACTCACTTCAGTTGGCTTCGCTTGGCTTTCCACTGACGCAAACAAGTTTTGAACAGCTCCTGAATGTACGCGCAACTTAGCCGGCGTTCAGTTGACTTAATGAAATTTTGATATTTTCTAATGGTATTTTGGATACTTAAGCAATGGGATCCAGTAGGAACCACTGTATAGTTATTTTGCTGTTTATTATTTTTCCATACAGGTTAAAAAGGTATTAACATTGAAGGAAAGTGTAGAGATGGTGTGTCTGGTACTTCTTCATACTCTCCTGACTATCTAAAGAAAAACCCTTTACATATCAATCTTAAATCTTAGGTCAAAAGCGAAAAGGGAGAAATTCTAATCTCTGTCTCTCTCTCTCTCTGTCTGTCTGTCTATCTGTCTGTCTGTTTGTCTATCATTTTAAACTATCTATCTATCTATCTATCTATCTATCTATCTATCTATCTATCTATCTATCTGTCTGTCTGTCTGTCTGTCTGTCTGTCTTTTTTTCTGTCTGTCTGTCTATAAAGGGTGGTGATAGCTCAAGTGGTAAAGGCTCTGGGTTGTTGATTGGAACGTCAAGGTTCACACCCCAGCACCACCAAACTGCCACTGTTGGGCCCTTGAGCAAGGCCCCCAACCCACCCTGCTCCAGGGGTGCTGCATCATGGCTGACCCTGTACTCTGACCCCAACCCCCACGGATGGGATATGCATAAAAAGAATTTCACTGTGCAGTAATGTATATGTGACAAATAAAGACAACTTAACTTAACTTGTCTTAAATATTAGATCAAAAGCAAGGGAGAAAATTCCTATTTCAGTACTAAGAGCCATTTTCCTGTGAGATGCTCAGCCTTTACATTAGAGTCAAATTCTACAAGTTTACAAAGTTTACATAGTACACTGCATAATGATTCCAAACTTTCAAGCCCAAGTGTTTGCAAGGAAGCAAATGATGATGTGTTGTGCTTGCAGACTAAAAATTTGTTGATAAAACAAATGAAACAATTCAAAATGAGATTTTGCCCAATAAAATGCCATAATAGCTATTTTACCTATTTAATCTTATTTACTAGAACTGCTCATGCTAGCTCTGAGAACAAGCACATAAAGTCAAAGATAAAACTCTCAAACATTTCTCTGATAAGAGACAGGAAGAGACTCCACACTATTTATATAATATAAACAAGAAGCTAATGATTTTCTCAAGATTAGTTCATCACTACAGCTTCAGTGGATTAATAAAACTCACCTATCACCTGTTAATTCTCTGCCTTCGGTTCTTCACCAAGCCACTGTGAGAGTCTGAAGGAAACGACATTTTCAGCGTGTAACACTAGCACTTTTCGTGGGGCGTCTCATTTAGAGAAAGTGACAAGACGAAATAGAGCGGCTTTACAACTTCGGCTTCGTGAGAGAATGGGATGTAGACTGTACGTGAGCTGATGTCGGAATTCCGAGCATTTTACTCAACTCAGGCTCGACTGCCGTATATGTGAGGAGGAAAGAAAGTGTACCCTAACCCTCCAACCCTGAAAAACTTAATTATTAGGACTTTCTGCTCTGTATCCTGGTACAAGAGACGTGATAATGCATTAGAACAAGCATGTTAGTTTGAACCTAATATCAGAGCTGCGAATTAATCACCGCTTGATTCTGATCAATCTGAGATGAGAATCAGGCTCATGACTGGAAAATAACAATAATCATTATGTAAACAAAGCTTTGTAAAAAAAGTTTAATAAAGTAAATAGTAAATAGTAAATAAAGTAAATAGTAGAGTAAATAAACCTCATGCTAAAACTAGGCAACAAAACAGACACATTAATAAGGCACAAGTGGAGAGGAGGAAGAAGAGCAGGAATTGGACATCAAGAGAAACAAGAATACAGGCATCATTCAGGTCTGCGGTGGATCCTGAGCCGAGCTCGCTACAGGATGTGAATTGTTTTCAGGTGGTGGGGGGAACTCGGAATACCCACAAGTGATAGGAGGAGAACATGCCAGACAGACAGCTAGCAAAGCTCCAGTATCATCACTTCACCACTACCTGCTGTTCCACCACCATTCCACCCCCACAGCAGGGCAGCAGCAAGCAAAGCGAGATGTGCCAAATAAGCAAGAAACACATCTAGTGCTGAGTTCCTCCACTGCTCCAGAACTCCCACGTCCTCCTTCTACAAGTGTTCAAATGCACACTTCGCTTCACAACCTCAATTATACTCGTTCATTTCCCCAACTGGCCATGCACTATACAGGCTGAGGGCTGAAGGATGGATGATATAGGATGTATATTTATTGTTTCTTATGTTCTGTAAAGCTGCTTTGAGACAATGCTCTTTGTTAAAAGTGCTATACAAATAAAATTGAATTGAATTGAATTGAATTGAATAAAGGATAGAGGATGAAGGATAGAGGACGGAGGGTGGAGTACAGAGGATGGAGGACAGAGGATGGAAGATGGCAGATAGAGGATGGAGGATAGAAGGTGGAGGATACAAAATAAAGAATAGAGGATGAAGGATATAGGATGGAGGGTGGAAGATAGAGGATGGAGGATAGAGGATGGAGGATATAGGATGGAGGATAGAGGTTGGAGGATAGAGGATGGATGATGGAGGATTGAGGATGTAGGATAGAGGATGAAGGATGAAACATAGAGGATGGAGGATAGAGGCTGGAGGGTGGAGGATGGAGGGTGGAGGACAGAGGATGGAGGACAGAGGATGGAGGACGGAGGATAGAGGACGGAGGATAGAGGATGGAGGATGGAGGATAGAGGATGGATGATGGAGGATGGAGGATCGAGGATGTAGAATAGAGGATGAAGGATGAAGCATAGAGGATGAAGCATAGAGGATGGAGGATAGAGGATGGAGGGTGGAGGATAGAGGATAGAGGATGGAGGATGGAGGATAGAGGATAGAGGATGAAGGATTCAGGATAAAGGATAGAGGATGAAGGACAGAGGATGGAGGATGTAGGACAGAGGATGGAGGATAGATGATGGAGGATGGAGGATTGAGGATGTAGGATAGAGGATGAAGGATGAAACATAGAGGATGGAGGATAGAGGCTGGAGGGTGGAGGATGGAGGGTGGAGGACAGAGGATGGAGGACAGAGGATGGAGGATAGAGGATAGACGATGGAGGATATAGGATGGAGGATAGAGGATGGAGGATGGATGATGGAGGATAGAGGATGGATGATGGAGGATGGAGGATGTAGAATAGAGGATGAAGGATGAAGCATAGAGGATGAAGCATAGAGGATGGAGGATAGAGGATGGAGGATAGAGGATAGAGGATGGAGGACAGAGGATGGAGGATGGAGGATAGAGGATAGAGGATGGAGGATGAAGGATACAGGATAGAGGATAGAGGATGAAGGATACAGGATGGAGGATGAAGGACAGAGGATGGAGGATGTAGGACAGAGGATGGAGGATAGATGATGGAGGATGGAGGATTGAGGATGTAGGATAGAGGATGAAGGATGAAGCATAGAGGATGGAGGATAGAGGCTGGATGATGGAGGGTGGAGGACAGAGGATGGAGGATAGAGGATGGAGGATATAGGATGGAGGATAGAGGATAGAGGATGGATGATGGAGGATGGAGGATTGAGGCTGTAGGATAGAGGATGAAGGATGAAGCATAGAGAATGGAGGGTGGAGGATAAAGGATAGAGGATGGAGGATAGAGGATGGAGGATGGATGATGGAGGATGGAGGATGTAGGACTGAGGATGGAGGATAGAGGATGGAGGATGGATGATGGAGGATAGAGGATTGAGGATGGAGGATAGAGGATGGATGATGGGGGGTGGAGGATGTAG
>JAUCMX010000002.1:567882-820382 GCA_033459395.1 Hemibagrus guttatus | reverse complement strand
GGGTCTTCAGCGCTTTGATGTGGGCGAAGTGAGAGTGAAATTAATTACGACCACACACACACACACACACACACACACACATAGAAAAGGAAAGAGAGGGCTGCAGTCGTAAAATAATTTTGGATTAACTGATTTACAACGTGCACACACACGCACACACACACACACACACACACACACACACACACACGATTACTGACCCGAATGGGCCACGTGTTGGTCAGATCCAAACCTGCCGGAGTTTTGCAGAGGCGAGTGTGATCCTGTCTTCAGCGCGAACTCATTCACCGCTGTTTCCATGGCTACTGGGCAATCGAGCCAGCTGATGAAAAAAACACAAATTACCTTTCTACACACTGTAACTGTGCCAAAAAAAGACCTTACAACTTTCTCACCTGTGCATCCATAATGATGAGGTTTTCAGCTTTTAAATATTTAACTGCACATAAACAAGCAAGCCATTAAATTAAAACAACATGCTGACAACATGCAGGGGGTTGTGTGAAGGGGAGGAGCTAAAAATGCACATTTATTTATTCATTTATTCATTTATCTATTTATTGTTGCATAAAAGTGCGCATTGAGAGAAATCTGTAAATAATAATAATAATAATAATAATAATAATAATAATTATTATTATTATTATTATTATTATTGCTGTTATAGTTATTTAATACATTATAGCATCATGAATTTGTAATAAATTAAATATATTATTAGATATTATTATTATTATTATTATTATTATTATATTGAGTTTTATATTTTACATTTATTTATTTGTTATATAAATATATTTTCTTTATTTTTGTACTTTGCATGTTTTTGTTTGATTGTTTTATTTATTTTTTCTTTTTTTCAAAATTAATTATGCATTTCTCAAAATCAAAAAAATACAAAAAAAAAAAAAAATCACATCCTCTCTTACATGCAGACTGAAACCACACGAGTGACTCTGCTTTGTTTTTTTTTTCCACTTCTTAAAAGCATTTGCTTTCCGAACCCGCTGCCTTTTTTCTTCCCACTCAGGGAAATGGTTAGCCATGTGGAAGTATGAAACATGAAGTCTGCTAGTTCTACACACCGCTATCGCTGTACTTTGAGGAGCTGGAATTGCATGAGCTAACAGCCACAGTGTGATTGTTCACATTGAGTGGCGAGAGAAGAGCCTTGGAGTATTTCCCAGCCTATTGTGAGAGAGCACGACCTGTTCTGCTCTTCTACACCCCTGCTGTGCACAGAGATCGCTATGCCCGCCACTCTGCAACTATATGAGCTACTTGGAGGTCCCCGTGCCCCACTATAGCACAGTCTCAAAATCCTGACCTTTAACCCATCCTCATCCTCACTAACCCTAGGCAATATATTTCACTTTCATATGTTCCACCAAATCTTTTTTTTTCCATTGTCATCCTTTCTCTCATTTCTAATAAGCGTAACTATATTACCTTATATAAGATATTTATTATCTGGCAATAAGAACATTTCTAATTACATAGGATTAAAGTATTAAAGTACACACCTGGGGGATGTGCTGTCCTTCATGCAAGTCCTTGTGCATGTTGTTGCTATAGAAACAGTGAAACAGTAGGGTAACACGGTGGATATAAAAAGTTTATACACCCCTGTTGAATAGTAGGTTTTTGTGTTGAAAAAAAAACAGCGACACGAAGATAAATCATGTCAGAACTTACTGGCACACACACACACACACACACACACACACACACACACACACACACACACACATACACAGTTTCCTTCAAAATGAAGCAGAAGATATGGAGAAGCACCAAAACCAAATTAAACCTGTCCCCAAAATGAAATTTTCCATAGACTTCCCTCCTCATTGGAAATTCTCTTTCTGTTTTCTCTCTCTCTCTCTCTCTCTCTCTCTCTCTCTCTCTCTCTCTCTCTCTCTCTCACTATGTGTGCCACTCCTGAGCTCCCAGTGTTTCCAGTGTGACCATTTCTTCTTTCCGGACCTGCCTGATCCATCCAGATGTTTTACCCCTGGTTGGAGTCTCGTGGCTCTATAATGAACTCAGAAACGGCACTGACCTACAGTGAGGCAAAAAAGTATTTAGTCAGCCACCAATTGTGCAAGTTCTCCCAGTTAAAAAGATGAGAGAGGCCTGTAATTTTCATCATAGGTACACTGCAACTATGAGAGACAGAATGAGAAAAAAAAATCCGGAAAATCACATTGTCTGATTTTTAAAGAATTTATTTGCAAGTTATGGTGGAAAATAAGTATTTGGTCAATAACAAAAGTTCATCTCAATACTTTGTTATATACCCTTTGTTGGCAATGACAGAGGTCAAACGTTTTCTGTAAGTCGCCACAAGGTGTTTACACACTGTTGCTGGTAGTTTGGCCCATTCCTCCATGCAGATCTCCTCTAGAGCAGTGATGTTTTGGGGCTGTCGCTGGGCAACACGGATTTTCAACTCCCTCCAAAGATTTTCTATGGGGTTGAGATCTGGAGACTGGCTAGGCCACTCCAGGACCTTGAAATGCTTCTTATGAAGCCACTCCTTCGTTGCCCGGGCGGTGTGTTTGGGATCATCGTCATGCTGAAAGACCCAGCCACGTTTCATCTTCAATGCCCTTGCTGGTGGAAGGAGGTTTTTACTCAAAATCTCACGATACATGGCCGCATTCATTCTTTCCTTTACACGGGTCAGTCGTCCTGGTCCCTTTGCAGAAAAACAGCCCCAAAGCATGATGTTTCCACCCCCATGCTTCACAGTAGGTATGCTGTTCTTTGGATGCAACTCAGCATTCTTTCTCCTCCAAACACGACAAGTTGAGTTTTTACCAAAAAGTTCTATTTTGGTTTCATCTGACCATATGACATTCTCCCAATCCTCTTCTGGATCATCCAAATGCTCTCTAGCAGACTTCAGATGGACCCGGACATGTACTGGCTTAAGCAGGGGGACACGTCTGGCACTGCAGGATTTGAGTCCCTGGCGGCGTAGTGTGTTACTGATGGTAGCCTTTGTTACTTTGGTCCCAGCTCTCTGCAGGTCATTCACTAGGTCCCCCCGTGTGGTTCTGGGATTTTTGCTCACCGTTCTTGTGATCATTTTGACCCCACGGGGTGAGATCTTGCGTGGAGCCCCAGATCGAGGGAGATTATCAGTGGTCTTGTCTTCCATTTTCTAATAATTGCTCCCACAGTTGATTTCTTCACACCAAGCTGCTTACCTATTGCAGATTCAGTCTTCCCAGCCTGGTGCAGGTCTACAATTTTGTTTCTGGTGTCCTTTGACAGCTCTTTGGTCTTGGCCATAGTGGAGTTTGGAGTCTGACTGTTTGAGGTTGTGGACAGGTGTCTTTTATACTGATAACGAGTTCAAACAGGTGCCATTAATACAGGTAACGAGTGGAGGACAGAGGAGCCTCTTAAAGAAGAAGTTACAGGTCTGTGAGAGCCAGAAATCTTGCTTTTTTGTTATTGACCAAATACTTATTTTCCACCATAATTTGCAAATAAATTCTTTAAAAATCAGACAATGTGATTTTCTGGACTTTTTTTTCTCATTCTGTCTCTCATAGTTGAAGTGTACCTATGATGAAAATTACAGGCCTCTCTCATCTTTTTAAGTGGGAGAACTTGCACAATTGGTGGCTGACTAAATACTTTTTTGCCCCACTGTATTAGTTCCTCAGGAGCTCTTGGTTGCCCAATTGCATGTGAATATTGTCACGTCCGGCCGCCACTCCCGCCCTATGCGGGGCTCGAACCCGGACCTCCATGGTGCCGCGTGCTCCAGCACGCCGTGAAAGCACAGACCCAAGCGCAGGATTCAGTGAAGCACTGTTTTTATTAACATAAACACGATACAGGGGAAAGACAAACAACACGAGACTCCGTGGTACAATAAACTAAACACACACACATAACCCCAAACCTAACATAACACCCACGGGACAGCGATACACAGAACATTGACCCACGCCACACATGCACACCAGGATCCCTTTCATAGGGAAACACAACAGGGTAATAAGGGACAGGTGACACAATCAGGGTGGAGAACAATGGGCAGGAAATCACACAGACACAAACAGGCTTCCAGGATTCACCTGCCAGCGCCCTCCCCGGGCCTGGCAGGGAACTGTCCAGCTACTCCTGACAAATATAAACTGATAAATAATAGAAATTATCAACATTTACATTATTTACTGTTTAGTGTCACCCAAATGAGGATAAGGATCCCTTCTGAGCCTGGTTCCTCTGAAGGTTTCTTTCTCATATCATCTCAGGGAGTTTTTCCTCACCACCATCACCTCAGGCTTGCTCATTAGGGATAAATGTTAGAAATAAATAGCAAATAAATTTTAATCTGTATAAGTTTTTCTATGTTTCTATACTTCTGTAAAGTCGCTTTGAGAAAATGTCCGTTGTTAAAAGCACTATACAAATAAATAGAAAATTAACATCTGCGGAAGATTGAGGGTAAAGTAAATAAAATGGCGTGGTGCAGAATGAGGACACATCCTAGGATAGAGCAGTCAAATTAGGACCAGAATAAACAAATCTGCTGAACAAAAGGCAGCTATTCATGTCTGTTCAGTCTTATTTAAAATCATAAGTAGATATTTGGTTGAATTTGATGGCACATATTTCGATGTATATTGTTCGATGTTCTGAATTATAGATCCAGCCGGTGATACATTACAGCACCAGCACTGAGATGGTGATATATTTTCTACCACGTTGGCTCGTCTTCAAGGTGCAAAGAATGATTTAGAAAGGGCTTTGATGAAAATGAGACGACTATTTACACAAGCGATGATGCACCGTGCATGACTAAAATAAAGGCTAATTAAAACGGAATCATAAAGCAAAGCCCTGATGAACCATAAACTAGAGCTAATTACTGTAGTCACACACAAACCTCCTTCTTTCTGGCCCTTTATGGGCTGTTTTAGGACACTGCAGGGAAGGAGAGTAAACAAATAACAGCAAGATACTGTGCTATATGTATACAAACGTGAGATAGCAAGATGCCAAAAAGAGCGTCTGGCTCAGATTCACGAATCACCGTTTGGAAAGGTTACAGACGAATACCTGGGCTACCGTGGTGAAAGGGTAAGATCCTAGTTGCGGATTGGCCAGGGAACCTAGTCAACCATCGCTAATGACACAGAAGTAATTCTTGTAGGCGTTGAACAGTTTCAGAGACTAGCCATACAAATATGACCTTGTTCTGGATATCTGATTTTGCAAGTGTTTCTACTTCACATATACCTGGCCATGCCCCTTCTCTGCCCCCAGAGTCAGCAATGCAGTTAAACTTTGTCTAAAAACCTGCTGAGTTTTCCTGTAAACACTAAGGCAGGCAGCAGTTGGAAGGTTATTTACTACTTTAGCCCGAGCTTCAGATGCACGTCTTACTTTTTTTTTTTTTAAATAAAAAAAAATAACACAGTGTGAAGACAAATTATGTTTATTTCCCGACCATAATTACACAATGAAAGATGTGTGAAAGTCTTTGTGAGGCACTGACTATGATCTGTGTAGCTATAATTAGCTGAAAGCTGCAGTCAATCACCTGCATTCAAATAAACTCCTTTAGGTATTTTTCCTTGAATACAAAATACGGCATTTATTATTATTTTTATTTTATTATTTTTTTCAATAACATGGCGTGAAAAGGTGCAGATATTTTTTCTTCCATTTCCAGCATACCACCAGCAGCTGCTTAGATGCAGAGTAAAAACAAAGGCTCTGTATATAGGTCATCTCCTCCCTGTTCTTGCTCAAGATGGATGCACCATTAAGACGCACTAACACAAACACTCTCCTGGCAAAATCACACATGCTAGCAGGGTATTTACAAGTAGCTCGTTAAGGGGTATTTTGACCTGGTTAACAAAAACGTGACTCTGAGCGATGTGTTTAACTCCAATGCACCTGGATCAGTCACAATTATCGCAAGAGATGATTTGTATCTGACTGCTCAGATGATCATTCATCAGTCCGCTGTAATTACACTCTGGGTCCTCTGACATGAATGAGTTTCTCATTTCATGCATATTTTCTCGATCTCTGAATATCCTAGCATAACCCATGCTGAATCCCCAGAATTACAATTAACTTTGAGTGTCTGTCTGTCTGGGAACCTGGGAATTTATCAAATTCAGAGATTAGCCTAATAAAAATGACCTTGCCATGGGTATTTCTTCTGTTGTAATATAGCATATGTCTAGCCACACCCACTGTAACCTCACAGAGTCAACATCATGGTTAAACATGTTCAACTTTGTCTAAGGACATGCTGACCTCACAAAAACACTAAGGCAGCAGTCAGATGGTCATTTACTACTTTAACCAATATCATTTAGGACCATAATTGCTAATTGAAATGATCAAATTACACATCATGTCAAGTGAACACACCCTAGTGTATATGTTCCTCTCTTGGTTTCTCTTCTCACCTATCCTTACACCACCCCAATGCCATCACTATAATGTCAGCACCCCCTGAGAGCAGTGTCCTTGCTCATCACTCGGCTCTGATAATGACCGAGTTTTGCAGCTGTGCCGCTCTCGTCGTGGGATGCGAGCTGGAATATGAGCATGGTGAAAAAGCCCTGTTCAGGGGAAGGGAAGGAGAATGATGACCTGAGCTGGAGGAGTTTTACACAAATAAGAGAACGACATGCTGTCAAACTGTGTGTGGGTTCACTGGATCTTCCTGGATGTGCTGGAGCATGGAAGCACACCTCTCGTTATTATCTGCAATACGCCTGACACGGGCTCAGTCACCTTTCTCACTTATGCAGAGGTAGAAAAAGAGAGAGAGAGAGACACACAGATGGGGGTGAAGCGGTTTGAAAGCAGAGGGAAAAGACAACAAGAGTGGAAGAGTCAAATTCTGAATATTAAAGAAAGAGAGTGATTGGTGAGAAATTTATACTTTTGGTTCATTGCAAATCTGTTAGTTCTCTTGTTCATTAACATCACCTCATAACTCCAGGGCCAAATTAAAATTAGCCAAGCATGTATGATGTTTCTGCACTTAGGTCCAGTACTTGAATCAGCTCTCAGGACTTGGCTTGCTTGGTGGATTGGTGGAGCTCATAACCGAAGTCCTTCTGAGCCATGGATCGAGAGTACGTCATACCAAATGCCAAGTTTGTGCAGGAAGTTTTGGAAACTAGATTTAGGCACTAGATTAATCTATTTGCTATTTTGGCAGTACTCAAGCAGCAAATCAAAAACATGGCACTTTTTGGATGCAAGGCATGTTATAATACAAAAATTCTATCAAAGAATGAGCCAATCTCTTGCACCTCATCACAGAGCTGGTTTTATATATCAGCAACAACCAATAACAACCTTTCTTAAAAAGAAAAACTTTTTAACCTTTTCTTTTCTATAATGAAACTAAAAACAGGGAGTAATGTAAACCAATCATGTGGCATGCCATGCCTGATGCTAGGGTTGAGTTGAATTCAACCCCAGACCACCAATTTCAAGAGGATCAGGGATCAGTTCTCTGGACTGTTACTGAACTCAAAAACACTTTTCACACTTCACCAATCCTGATCTCAGACAGCCACAAAAACTATTTCTAACACCATCTGGAACGATCGACTGTTTGAAAAAGAAAATGGGGGAAATCGTACATTTCTGCTTCTTCCATTAAAAAAACCTGCTTTTCTTGAACAACTCAGTTACAAACAAACACAATGACACTTCACCAAAGAAAGAAACCAATTCAGCTTATCAGAAGCTTTAAGCTTGGTGAATATATCAAGAGAAATATAAAAGAAATTAGACAGAACTGTATGCAGTGACCATGTAGGGATGTTGATGAAGGTAAAAAGATTTGTGTTTACTGATCTCTCTCTCTCATGCCAGTACCTTTAATATGATTATGCAAAGGGTTTTCAAGGCCACCACATTTAAAAAAACCCCAAAATCTTTATTGCTTTTTTTTTTTAGAAAAAAAATTATTTTACAAAACAAACATGACTGAATTTGTCACATTTCATATAAACACAAAACATAGATAGATAAATAGCTAGCTAGCTATCTAGATAGATAGATAGATAGATAGATAGATATATAGATAGATAGATAGATAGATAGATAGATAGATAGATAAACTAGGTGTAATCTGTGAGTTAATATGTATATTATAATTATATTATACAGAGAAGATGTAGCAGAATGTACAGGGTGAAGCAGAACTGCAAGGTGGTGAAGTGTAGTGAGACATGAGTGTCCTAGCGGTGTAGTGTAGAGTTCAGAAGATTTATGGTTGTGGGAAAAAAAACTGGCCCTGAACCTACTGGTTCTGATGTGGATGGACCTGTATCTCCTCCTGGATGGAAGGAGGTTTAACAGTTTGTGACTAGGGTGGGAGGAGTCTTTGATGATTTTGTGTGCTCTGTGCAGATATCTACTGTGGTGAAGAGACTCAATGGCAGGTAGTTGGGTGCCGATGAGCGTAGGCGGTTTTTGCGACCCTTTACAGTGATTTCCTTTCATACACTGTGGAGCTGCCATACCACACTGTGATGGAGCTCATCAAGATGGTCTCAATAATGCAGCGGTAAAAGTTGGTCAGGATCTTGGGGGACAGATGAACTTTTTAATCTTCTCAGGAAGTAAAGACGCTGTTGCGCCTTCCTAACCAGAGTTGAGGTGTTCTGATGCTATGACAGATCCTCAGAGATGTGGATGCCCAGGAACTTAAAGCTGGAGACACGCTATACTTCAGACCCAATGATGTAGATAGGGGAGTGTCTGCTGTTGTTAGATTTCCGGAAGTCCACAATGAGCTCTTTGGTCTTCATGGCATTAAGGGTGAGGCTGTTCATGGAACACCATGCTGACAGGCTCTGGATCTCCTCCCTGTAGGCCAATTCATCGTTGTTGCTGATTCAACCAACAACTGTTGTATCATCCGCATATTTAATGAAGATGTTGGAGTTATGCCACAAAACACAGTCATGGGTGAACATGGAATAGAGCAGTGGGCTCAGCACACAGCCATGTGGGACACGGGTGTTCAGGATGAGGGTTGAGGATATGTGATTACCCAACCTTACAGACTGAGGTCTGTTTGTTAGGAAATCCATAATCCAACTGCATATGGATGTGCAGATACCCAGGTCACTGAGCTTATCGATCAGTTTATTAGGGACGTTTGTATTAAAAGCAGAGCTGAAGTCAATGAACAGCATCCAAATTTATGTATTGTTATTGTCCAGGTGGGTGAATGCTAGATGAAGAGCAGTGGAAATGGCTGTTGATCTAGTCGGACGGTAGGCAAACTGGTGTGGGTCCAGTGTAGGTGGGAGACTCACTATGAGGTGACTTAGAACCAGCTTCTCAAAGCACTTCATAACAATGGGGGTGAGTGCAACATGGCGGAAATTGTTCAGACACTCTGCAGAAGAATGCTTGGGCACTGGTGTAATGGTTGTAGTCTCCAGACATGTGGGAACAGTGGCCTGGGCCAGTGACAGGTTGAAAATGTCAGTGAAGATTTGCGCCAGTTGGCCAGCACAAGTCCTGAGCACATGTCTGGGTATGCCATCAGGACCAGCTGACTTACGTGGATCTACTCTGCTCAGTGCTCTCTTTTGTGGAGAGTGATATTGGATGAACAACTGTGGAGGGGTCAGTATTTCTGGTGTGGTGTATGACGCCTTTGTTAAAGCGAGCAAAGAGGTGGTTGAGCTCGTCTGGGAAGGCATTGCTGGTTGGTAGAGACTGTATTGAAGGTTTGTGGTCAGTGATGGTCTGGATGCCTTTCCACATGCATCTGGGGTCGGATTTGCTGTGGAAGTGCTCCTTGATGCATAGTTTATGTGCATGCTTGGCTTACCTAATGCCCCTTTTCAGGTGCTCTTCAGGCCCTGCCTCTGCTGTAGTCCTCTGCATCGCCAGATTTAAAAGCAGCATCTCTTGCTTTCAGCAAGAGACGGACCTCAGAATTCATCCATGGCTTCTGATTAGGAAAGTGTTTCACATGTTTGACAGTGGCGGTGTTGTCAATACATGTGTTGATATGGTCCAGTATAGATGATGTATAGATGTTGATGTCTGTCTGTGTCTGAGCAGGTCTGTGAGGCAAACATGCTCCAGTCAGTGTCTTGTAGCTGTTGCTGTAGTGAGGAAATGCCCCTCTCTGGCCATACCTTCACCATCTTCACTGATAGTTTCACACATTTCATGATTGGTGTGTATTTGGGTAGCATGAACAAAGAGAGGTGATCAGACTGACCCAAGTGGGAAAGGGAAATGGCCCTGTATGCCTCAACAATGTTAGAGTAAACATGGTCCAGTGTGTTATGAGCTGAGCAATGACTTTCAATTACAGTCGAGTCTGTGCACCATGATTTGTTAACATAAATGCCCAGACCTCCACCCTTGCACTTACCAGAGTCCACTGCCGATCTGTCTGCCCGGAAAACACTGTGTCCCTCTAGCTTAATGGTGCTGCTGGGAATGTTGTTGTTAAGCCATGTTTCCATAAAAAATCATGACATTACATGATCTGTTTTTGCATTGTTATCCAAACTTGCAGTTTGTCCATTTTATTCACCAGAGATCGTACATTTGAAAGAAAGATGTTTGGGAGCAATGTTCAATGAGGGTTTAGCTGCAGCCTCGCTCTAACGCCACTGCGCTTTCCCCATCTTTGTTTATGCTTGCGGCAATGGTGCTGCGCTCTCTCAGCCGGGTGAGCTGGAGCGGAGATCCATGGAGTTTTGGCGATTTCCTGAGGGAGTTGAAAGATCAGTAAATTATCATTTATGACTGATGTCCAACAATGCTTGTTGGCTGTATGAGATGTATGCAAGGCTATTCTCAGTCAATAAACTTGTAACTAGTAGAGAAATAACTACTAAATCACAAAATCTGGGGAGATACTGAGCCTCGCGTTGTGCACGCGCCACCATCTTGGTCTATTGAAACAAAATTCACTATAATAAAATTCTGGAGTATTCATTTCTGAACTATTACAAAAGGTGAAACATTCACTGAAGCTCAAGAAGGCAACAGGATACATTAAGAGCCATGGGGGTGTAAACTTTTGAACAGTTATCATTTTGTATAAAAAAGTTCTGTTTTTTTTTTTTTTTTCATTTAATACCGCCCTTCAGAAACTACATAACATATTTACATGTTTCCAAGAAGACAAAATAAGAATAATTTACACCAAGAATCCTGTTCAAAAGTTTACACCCCCTGGATCTTAATGTATCCTGTTACCATTTTGAGCTTCAGTGAATGTCTGCAGCTTTTGTAATAGTTGTATACGAATCTCTCAGTTGTGCTAAGTGAAAAAGGACCTTGAGGATTTTTTCTGTTTTTTCTAAAAAACAGTGGGCAGTTTAATGGCTCAGGACAAACAACAGACTAATGAATGTCTATCAGAAAACATAAAACCAGCCGTTGATCTTGATGCACATTATTATGAATCAAGTGTATGCAAACTGCTTCATTTGTGTCAGAACTTCGTGAAGATAAGCCTGATCTGTCATGCTTGTCACTGCTCATATTTCTCATCTACCATTTCGACAAGGTGTTAATCGCTCTAACAGCGCTAATATAACCGTTACCCCGAGTTCACACCAACAAGTGATTGTTGTTGATGATGCTTGTGGGTTGTCTCTTTTGAGAGTGGACCGACTGCTGCGAACGTCACTGGCGGACATGTGAGACCCGATGAGAAATTTTAGCAGCTGATGTGCATCCAGCATCCACTAAATTCTAAGATTTTGCTGTTGCTATGGTTAGCACTGTAGAAAGAATGTGATTTTTTGGTAAGAACATGATTTTGCCTGATTCAGAATGCAGGACCTGAACCATACATATTGTGTATTTTGTACGATGCAAGCTGCTAAAATGACCCACAAAGGACAGAGCTGAAATCTGTACCAAGTCTTCTGCATATTTACACCAAACCACAAACAAGTAAATAAATGCTTGGATACAGTTCACAAAAAACATTGATTTTTTCCCCCTTTTCTTTTCTTTTTAACAAGCCCCATGCTGTCCAAGCTTGCCAAAGTGTATTTACTGGGAAATGCATTTACTCTTCCTTCCAACACCTCCTACAGTGAACGATCTCCGAGCCGCTTCATCGTGTGCGGCGTGGACCCGAACGATCAAATATCCAAAGTATCAATTTAATTCAGATTTAAACTGGGAAAATAAAGTAGTCTGTGGGAAATAAATGGTTCATGTGTTTATCAGGCTTTAAAAACTGCCATTGATTGAGATCACGAATCATATATATATATATGATTAAAGCTTTACAGAGTACATTACACTTGCATTATGAATCATGAATGAAATAATAAAATAAAAAAGAAAATAAAAAAGAAATAATTAAATACATAAAAAAATGAATAAAAAAATGGGAATTTCTGTATAAATATATTTTTTTATATTAGGGTTTATTTATTTATTTTTGTAGGATTTTTTTTTTTTTTTTTGCTGTATCGTCATTATTCTTATTTCATTGTTCAAGTATTCCATGCTTGTAAAATTATCTTTTAAAAATAAAATGATATTTATTTGATTATATTTTTTAGCACAGAAACAGACCCCCCCCCTCCATTTTTTAATGCTAATTGTGTTCAAAACATAATGAACCAAGATACTAAATGAAGCTCTTGAAATTTGTATAATTTAATTACAGTATTAACTTGTCTTTAATATTTTGACTTGCTGTAAAATGATTAAATTATAGCTCAGTTGAAATTATAGATTTGCTGACCAAAGCTCCAAAGCTCCTGTTCCAGCTGAGTTTGAGTGTTGTTCATAATTTTAACCATAAAAAATTCAAGAAAGAAGCTAGTAACGTCTCAGATGAAGATGCAGAGATGCTCTGTCCTACAAGTTGCTCTTCTTCCTGTGAAGCTATTGATTTTAAAGGCACAACGAGGGCTTTTAATTGTCATATTTACTTATTTAATGTTAGCAGCAACTTCCAATGTTATTTATTTATTTATTTATGTTTTAATAAATCTAGGCGCTAGATTTAATTCTGTTCCTCGCTCAAGCTTATGGATTGCATTCAAAGTTTTCTCTGAACACACATTTTATTCCCTAAAAATACACTGATGTAACTTTTAGACTTAAATCTGCCATTACCTCCTATTTACTTTCTTACAATCTCTCAGAAAACATTACAGATTTCTTTCTTGAGCTCATTATTAATTCCTTTCAACACTAGGATTTACTGAATACTGAGAATGTACAGTAATGACTGCGGAATATATTCACTCTAAAAATAGTTGTGAATGACAAAAACAAGCTAGAAGCATGTTGCGTTGCTAATCCAGTGGGTGTGTTTTGTCAGCATATGTAAGACACGGTGTGGCAGGTCAACGCAGGGGTCCAATCACTGGATTTGAAAAAGCTTCCCACGTTTATTTCCTGTTCTTTTCATGTTGCTCTCTCTTCTACTTCTTTTACCTTAGACAATGGGATTAATCCAAGGGAGCTTGTTCAGGACTGTGGTAGAGCATTTTAGCAGAAACACACACACACACACACACACACACACACACACACACAGTCTAAAAATCCTACTTTGCTCTTTTCTCACCTGTGTGTGCCTGATAGTGTACTGCCTCCACCAGGTCTCATAATGCAAGATACATAACACGCACACACACACACACACACACACACACACACACACACACACAGAGAGAGAGAGAGAGAGAGAGAGAGAGAGAGAGAGAGAGAGAGAGAGAGAGAGAGAGATACCAAGTATCTTTTACAATACATACAAACAGAATAAATCAAAGTCAGCACACACACTGGGTCAGATGTACTGTACGTCAGGAAGCGGCTGTGATGTGTGTGAAAGGAATTTGTTAAGACTGTAACTCATGGCACCTAGCAAATTCCATTTTAAACAGCAATGTGAAAGGGCAAAAATGTCAACCACAGAGGATCGACGGCTTTGTGATGATAATGTGTTAATAAGTGAAGTTCTTATTAGATAAAGACCTTTGTGTCACAAGCAGGCAGCGTGCATGGCAGGAATACGGTCGAGGCACCATCTGAATACTAATTGCCTTTAAAGCCAGCGCAATTAAATCAAATTCAGTGTTGCATCTGCGATCTGAATGCGCCATAATGTCTGTACTGTAGAGCAAGGACAGAAAAATTGGCCTTTCTGTTCCAATACTTTCGGAGGAAACTGTACGTTAAAGCTTAAAGCAAATACTAAAGTACTGAAAAGGAATAAAACTAAACCTGCATGCTTTAACAGATGACTTCTCAACTGACGAGGAATTTCAGGATGACAAATATCTTATCTGAGTATTCCTGTTCCCTAAGAGTCCATGAAGAAGTTTGTTATAAAATTTACAACAGCTTGTGATCATATTTTGCTGAAAGATGACAAGTCCCACAAAAGAAATTGTCTTCTGCCAGGAAATCGGTCTCCCCAGAAGCTGTAGATTTTATTTTATTTTTTTCGAAAATAAAACTGACACCTATCCAGACAGCTTTTCACTTTTCCAATGAACAAAACCATCCTGACATTCATGAGGCCGCATTCCCAGGCTTCCATCTTCATTTGGCCAGCTGCGCCATTCTGCAGTTGGTCACACTCACTGGACTCTCTGGATAACGCTGTCCGCTAAACAGAATAAAAGTAAGCCATTTAATCTTGACATTATATTCTTTATATAAAAAGTTCTTCAGTTAGTCTTCATTTGTGTACATTTACACAGACTCAGGAACATGAGTAGGCTATGAACGTTTTTTCAAATTGAGAGAATTTTCCTGAATACCAAATTTCTTGTCGAATTGCCTGTATGAACAATTTTGTAAATAAATCCGGTTTGTATCTAATGATAAATGAGAGCCAGGTTTGTGAGACTTTTGTCTTTGACGACAAAAATCTTAGATCATCTTTTTATTTCTAATTTTGAAGCTGCTTTTTTTTCCTTAATAACAGAGGGACTATCTTTCCCCAAAATCTATTTTTTAACCATAAGTGGAACTCGCAAACATTTTGACGAAGTTTTTTCCCCCTCAGAGCACACACAATGTGTATGCTGAATATTCTTTCTTTTTTTCTTCACAGAACAGACTGTGTGTCTGACTCTCCCTCATAATTACCACAGTGTGTATCCAAGTCTGTATTCAATGGCACACATTGTGTGTCCCTGAAATCATTTGTTTCACAGCACACACAGTGTGTATCTAACTCTGTGCACCTGAGTTTTTCTTTTAACACACACACACGTACACACACTGTGTATTCGCTTTTCTTTTTTCTCAGCGCACATGGTGTTTTTCTGAGATTCTCTCTCACAGAGCATGGTCATATTCAGGGTTTTTCTAGCTCACTAGTTCAAAAAGTCCTTTCATACTTCTTCTTAAGCATGACCAGCTTATACACACACACACACACACACACACACACAATTCAGCAGTGTGAGAAGATAAAATAAAGCTACGGAAACAGTACTGAACTTTGAGGACTTGCGACTCAACACAGGTTCTCTTGAGTTCAAGCCTTGAGAAATAAGATATTGGATTGGCCTTTCTTTTCCTTTTTTCTTTAGGATCTCAAGGATTTTGTGCAAATGGAAAAAAAAACCTACACAGAAAACAATGGAATAACTAGAAAAGCATTGTAACAAATGAATCCCTTACTCCATAGGATAAAAAATAGGATAGAAAATTCCTTGTTTAATATAATCACATACTTAATATATTTATAATTCAAAACTTTAAATATATAAGTTTCTTTATAAATGACACTGGATCATTTTGTCTGAATTTGGATTTTTTTTTGTGCTCTCTTTGACACTATAACCTTAAAACAACCTGCCTAACATTGTGCAGGTAGCCCTTTGATTGCCAAAACAGCTCTGACCCATCGAGGCATGGGTCAACAAGGCATGGGTCATCAAGGCATGCATCATCGAGGCATCAAAAAGACCTCTGAAGGTGTGCTGTTATATCTGGCACCAAGACTTTAGCAGCAGACCCTGTAAGTTAGGAGGTCAAGGTGGGACCTCCATGGATCAGATTTGTTTGTCCAGCACATCCCACAGATGCTAGATCGGCTTGAGATCGGGGAAATTTGGAGGTCAGATCAACACCTCAAACCATACCTGAATAATTCTTGCAGTGTAGCAGGGAGCATTATTCTGCTGAAAGAAGTCACTGCCATTGAATACAGTTGCCATAAAAGGGTGTAGTTGTCTGCAGCTGTGTTTAGTTAGGTGGTACGTGTCAAAGTAACATCCACATGGATGCCAAGATGCAAGGTTTCCCGACAAAACATTGCCCAGAGCATCACACTGCTTGTGTTGATTTGCCTTCTTTCCACCCTGGTGTCTTCTTCTCCAGGTAACGACACAAATGCACAGCAGCTCTTCTGTGGGATTTGACTAGGCAGGCTAGCCTTCTAGTCTTTGCTCCCCAGACGCTTCAATGTGACTTGGGCATCCATATCCTTGTTGCCAGATCTCCAGTTGATCTTGCTGGGACCACTTTTGGTAGGTACTGACCAATGCATACTGAGAACACATCACAAGACCTGTTGTTTTGTAGATGCTCTGTCCCAGTCGTCTAACCATCGCAAGGCCATTCAGTCACTCGGACCTGTACACTTGCCCATTTTTCCTGCTTCCAACACAAACACTTCATTAACTGAGTGCTTAATATATCTTACCCATGTTTGCTGAACATTTCTAACATCTGTGCCAGAAATCTGTGGCATCTCCGAAGAATGAAATGCAAGGGAGTTCGCCGCCATCATGCATGACAGATACTGTTTCTACAGTTGCAGAAGATAAATGGTGAACTAAAACTCTGGCTTCAAGACAGAGGGAAAGACGCCAAGCTTCCCAACCACAAAGCAATTTCAGGCACAGATAATGAGGCTGCACTGGCTAATTTAGAGATCTGAACCACATACACATATACAAAGACTCTTTCCAGTACAAAAGCTCCTGTATTCAGATCACATATTACAGCTGTGTTCTGCTTCTCCGCACAGTAATAATGTATGTGAAGCAGCACACGTTGGTGAAGAAAATTAGCACCGATTTTTCCGGCGTGGCATTAGTGCCATTAGCATACAGTGATGCAACTTACTCGGGCGAGAAGCCCCTGTGCTAAACAGATAAGGACATTAAAGTGCCGCTGAGCCAAGGTTCTTCGCTCTTCCATCTCATTTATATTTGCAGGCATTTTTTTTATCTCTTCTTGCCTGAATTATCTGGGGAAATGGCTCCTAAACCTATCTGCACAATTACCACCAAACCTGTATCGTAATCGTATCGTTCCTCAGAATAATGCTAAGTTGAGCTCGTCTCGGCCTCAGAGAGGAGGTTCGCAGATAATAATATGGCTCTAAGGTGGGATCCTGTATTATGCAGGATATCTTCATGCAACCATTCCTCATGAAGCTATCCAGACATTTGCACTGGCGCTCACTTTTAAAAACGTAAGCTAACTCCTAAGGGGATGATATCGGTTCGAGGTTAGGCTGCTTTTGCAAAAGGTGGCTTGCTGTGAATGAATCATTTATGAATCTGCTATATGAGAATTCACAAATCTGACAATGGCTCCAAATGTAAACTTATACAGTGGATACTAAGTATTTCCTCCATATTAGATCGTAATTCATGCTGTTTCTCTGGAAACTGCATACCTCCTTTTTGTTTTCATTGCTTCCATTTAGAATTACATTTAATATTGTGGACCATCAGAAAAACAAACTACTTATGTGACAGCAGCTGTGAACCATCGTTCCCTCACCAGCCATTTTGCACTGAGTTTGCATCTACTGAATGTGCTTTAAGGGTTTCTTTTACGTACTCTGGTTTACTCCCCAGTCCAAAGACATGCGTTGTAGGCCCGACTGACATCTCTAAACTGTCTATAGTATGTGTTGGCGATTGTGCTTTGCCATGGTTTGACATTCCATCCAGGGTGTCCCCTGACTTGAGCCCTGAGTTCCTGCGGATAGGCTCCAGGTTCCCCATGACTCCATGTAGGATATGTGGTACAGAAATTGCTGGGTAGAAAAAGGACACATTTTTAAAATCAATTTATGTGGAGCATTCACCTTACAAATCATTGTTTAGGTTGGTCAACCGACAGAGCTGCTGTTATTGGACACCTTCTGGCCAATAACTTTAGAGATTTCAGCAGTGCTGTGTTATAATACTGAATATTCAACTATATCTCATGAACATAATTCAACGTACACAATAGTACATACACAATCTTTAGTTGAATCTTTTAAGTGTGATCTGAAAATGTCTAAAAACTCAGCTGATAACTGATGAAATAAAACACATTGCAGTAGACAAACATCGGCTACATTTCTAGCTTGGATAAATGAGGCATTTTTGTATAAAGTGTTAAATAAAGGGACTGAAGACTGCGTTGTTCAACAAGGTCTTAATTAGCTTTTAATTTCAGCATCTGCGGCGTCAGGCAGGCGGCCAGGCAAGCTTGATCTCCGCCTGATGAGGCTTTCCATTTAGCCAGCAAAAGGAAGCATCGGTCCAGCCGTTCCTCATCGCTTTTGCACCCCACGTCGGGACGCTCGCCTTTATTAAGCAATGTGTGGTAAAATGTTGGCGATAGACAAATAAATCTTCCTTGTGCATGATCTGAAGAAGATACCCTGACATGAGAGCACTTGCTAAAAGGAATTAATGAAGAGGCATATCTTGACCATTAAAGATCAAATAGTGTTCAAGACCAAACAAACATGAAAAGGAAAAAACATGGCAGTCATAAGAGTTAGCTTAAATAATTACATGTTTTGGAAATGTTGGAGGGAGTGTGAAAGATGTTGATATCAAGTAGATCATTAGTTGCACATCCATTGTTTATTTTCTTTTTTTTTCAATTTACACTTTCTTGGAATTGATTTTCTGTGATAAAGCATCGCAACCAGACCTCACTCAATAACAAGGATTTCAATCCAACATGGTTGCAGCAGCCTGAGGAAGAACCACATATAGGTGTGCTGGTCAGGCATTCACATACTTTTGGCCATCCAGTGTATATTCCTGAATATACTTGGAAACCAAGGTCATGATGATGAAGCAAGGCATTGTTGTTGTGGAGGGTTTCCAGAAATTAGAGTTCCCACAAGCCGTGACAACAAGCTCCAGGCTTGTTCTGGTAATTTTAAACATCTAAGAAAACAATAGCTGAGAGTGTAAAGTCACCTATTCATATCCGATAATCAAATGTTGAAGGTGGCAAAACAGACTCTATTCCATATGTATTGTTGCTCTTCCTCCTTTTCTCCCAAGCAGCAAGGACCAAAACAGCTGTTAGGCATCTGACACTGATTCCTTTTTTTTCTTTCTTTTTTTTTAAGATCTTGACATGATGCGTTTGGTGTGGATTCAGGTAAAGTGTTAAAGTGCTTGCAAGGCAGATTTGTCTAGTTGCTAATGGTATAGTAAAGCAATACTTCAGCTCTAAAGCAAAATTAGCCTTGTAGCTCCAAAGATACAATCATGAAACTTTGCGATAAGAAGCATGTATCTACATTTCGTTTCTTTAATACAACACACACTTATTGTTCAGAGTATCACTTTGCTTGACAAAGAACAAAAGAAACATATCTACATTTCTCAGAGCCTAACTAGCCACGGCACACAAATAAAACTAATACTAAGATACTAATTCATTTGATTTACATGAACATACCATTAGTTCTTGATTGTTGATAACAGCTGCTGAAGCCATTGTCACTGGTTCTAACGTCCTCGGCTTGCCGTTAGCTCAGAGACCATGAAAGATTTTTCTCTTTCTAGACAACAATCACATTCTTACATTTTCCCTCTCAACGACTGCTACCGACCTTGATGGCACGAAATTGAGAAATGTTCGGAGCTCTGTAACAAACTGACTCAGAAAATAAAGAGCATAATCCTACAGTAAACTTAGACAACAACAGTAAAACTTCCTCTTGCTTTTCAAAGTATAATTAGGCTTCCTGTTTTGAGCATTTCAGTCCAGCAGTCTGCAGATAGGCTTCTGTATAACTGGAGAAACCAGAAAGGTTTCTGATCATAGCTCCATATGCCAGAGCTTAATTGCCGGCTTGACAGTTAAGCAATACCAAGCATTAATTGGAAATATGCAATACAACTAGCAAGATAATTAATAATTATGGGCATGGTGTACTTTGCCAAACTGGCTGAATCTGACAGAGGAAAGACCCCAGGCATAGGCATTTCTCTTGTGCCAGCTTAATACTGTAGCAGGTGTATGTCAGACATTTGGCTTGTTCTCACCATATTGTACATATTGACTTTAACCTAAAACACTGGTTCTCAATATGAACTATAGTCTATGAACCATAGTGAGCAGATCTGTAATTTTGGTTCCTGGCTGCAAAAAAGGTGGGGACTCCTGGCCTAGAACAAACACAAAGCAAATACAGCCTTGAAGTACTGGTACAGCATATAAAAGACAAATGTGTGTTTCATATTTTCACAAGTGTGTGGCAATAGTTTGCTGAAGGTCTGCATCATTCGTGCACTATACCAATGATTAGATTGTTGAATAGGAATTCATTCTTATCTAGCTTTGTGTATGTGGAGAAAATAGTACAGCCTGAGATTCCAATTGGTTTGCAAACTCTCAGTTCAGACCAAGACCGTATTTAGTGAGGCCAATGCTCAAAAATAGGACAAGTACAAGTGCCAGCAGGTCTAAATAAGACAAATCCAAATCAACACAGAAAGGACTTGAGACCTAAAGGTCCAGTTTAAATAAACATATCAAATATGCAAATGTTAATAATAAATGTAGAGCTAGATATTAGACAAGAACCTGCTTCTCTGCTGAATGAAAATCTGATCACATGGTTCTCTGATCCATTTGCTTGAAAGTCCATCCAAAGTTACAATTAATTGCAAATATAAAACAATAATAACAAAACAAATTACTTACATGACTGGACCTTTTGTGATGCTGTTGCTAACTAATTAACTAATTACTAATAACTAAAAACAAAAATGTTTTTCTATTTTTCACAAATGAAATGTAAACAGAAAATACAGATTTGTCTCAGTAGTCAAATTATATTTCAGAGTCCAATGTCAAAAGGACTAGCTACAAATGTTCTCAGAAATCTATCGATCTAAATTCACCTCACAAGGACTTTATTGAACCGTCCCAGCCAAAGTGAGATGATGATGTTATTGAGACTAAACTTCACCCAGAGGCATAAGCCCAGCAACAAATCTTTATAGTCTAATCAGGATCAAGTCTCCAGCGGGGATAAGGGTCAAAGGTCAGCCGTCACTGGACAGGCGATGAAAGTGAAAGTCTGGATTTGTTTTGTTTTTTTGTCATGTCTTCCTGGAACACCTGCTGCAGTAAGCAGCATCGCTAATTAAGCCACAGCACTGAGACACACTGCTAACCTTCAGGCTGCCTCAAGATCGTGGACTCAATCTGTGCCGGAATCCTTTCATTGTTGCTCTCAGTACAGAGCAACTCCAGGTCGCCGCTGACAAGGAAATTGCTATTCAGGACTCACTTGTGCTCACGGGCCACTGGCGACACTGCAAGCAATTTTAATGGTGGCTTATCATGATGAAAAAAATATTTCTGACGTTTTTCAAGCAGCCATGCTCGGTCGCGTATAGGCGCGCTGGCCAATTTTCAAGGCCACCTTCAGCGCCTTTCATACAAACCATGCACATGCACATGCGTTGAATACGACATGATGCCATCTCTTTCTCTCTTGTGAAGATGGAAATATCGGTTGCAAGCTTTATAATAAAGCCTTCAATCTAATACAGTATTGTTTCTACAGTAACATGTCAAAAAATCAGTCTTTCCAGTCTCTAGTGTCAGCGTGTTGCCATCTTCACATTTGTAGCTAATTGCATTGTTTCACCACAAGAGGGAACTTTGCCTTTTCTCTGGAACATGACAAGCTAAATATTTTTGTCTTAAAGAGAAAATATAAATAAAGGCTGGTGCAGGAACAAATGTTTATAACTGCTATAACATAAGTTATAACCTGTTTTGTGGGCTTTAAGCGATAAATGTAAACATAAGTGGATAAAAATGACAACGTTATTCTTCAATGCATTAAAAAATTGCTGAGGTATAGGAAAGTCAAACAGCATTCTGGGAAATATTTTATTACTTACATATCCGCGACCTAGAGACAGAATCGTGTGTTTGTTTTGTCGCTCACTATTGTGTAGTTCGGTCATTTAAACATTTTTGCTCTTCAACTAAAGTGACGTGTCTGTGGTCTAGAACGTTATTTATGTTCCGTCCTTATTTTCACCCTGACCTACTTCTTCAGTGTAAAAAAAAATCCACATAACTATGCTTTTTTACGCTGTTGTGATTACCATGTGCTCATTTTCATCCAAGATATCAGGCCGTAAAAAGAAAAACAAAACAGATGAAATTTACACCACCAGGTAAAACTTTTATGTTCACAGTGTGATCACTGTTATCACACAGAGCAAAGAAAGAAAATGAAACTGAATTGCAGTGAAATTAGTGCAATCTAAAATATAAGTTTGTGTTCAAGAGTTAAAGGAAGTGCTTAATTTACATTGAAAAGATATAATAATCATAATTTCTCAATCTACTTTCACATGACTCTTGGTTAGATTTTCACATTTTGAGGTCATTAAAAAAAGAAAAAGCTGCCACCAAAATAGGTTAGGGAATAATTGTCAGGAACTGCTTGTCTATTTTTGAAAGCATTACGAGCGTAAAGCGAGGACAGCTGATTTTAAGGCTTTCACTAAATTCCGTGCGGATGAGACCGGGAAAAAAAACGAATAGAATTTTATGATGAGTTCATTTTTGGAACAAACTGAAGAAGGCATATCCAAGCTGGTGTGGATTAATCCTTTTTATCGCTTCAAATCCATTCAATAAAGCCCGAGCCAGCATGGGCCGAGAAAGATTCTGTGCATTTCAGTTCTTTAATAAGGTACAGACACAAGAAAAAAAGTCAAACTGTTGGAAGATTCTATGGATTGGGATTTTTGCTTGAAAAAAGTTATGCATTAGTCAGATATTTACAAGTGAGATTCAACTCCAAGCACACAGATGAGAAGTTGAAGATAAGAGTCTTGTTCAAGGTTCCAGAAAGAGAGGGGTATTATACGGTGGCCGAGAAGTGCAAAACAAAATAACAAACCTGAAAACAATATAACAAATCCCAAAAAATATCAAATCCCAAAAAATAACAAATCCAAAAACAAAATAAAAAACACAAAAACAAAATAAATCCAAAAAACAAAATAACAAATGCAAAAACAACACAATTTGTTACTGTGTTTTCAGATTTGTTATTTTGTTTTTGGATTTATTATTTTTGTTTTGCACTTCTTGGCCACTGTAGTACTAGACAGAGAAGCAACCGAGTGGCCGAGGAGAAGTCCCAATTTCATGCTACCACAACCATGCTATGACAAAGCTATGATTTTCCTATGAACATCTAGATCTCTTCAGTTCCTTCAGAGTAAATCTTCTGGTATAGAAAAAAAGCTGGGAATGCTCCCAACCAAGTGGTACAAGAAAATCCTTTGTAGGCCAGTGCAACCTCGGCATACAAAATGCCCTCCCTCACAAATTTTCACCTTAAGAATTTAAATTTTGCAAGAAATTTGTATTGGCATACGAAGCATTTTCAGCATAGGACTGAACCGAACGCCAGCTAAGTTGCACATATATTCGTGAGCCATCCAAAACTTGTTTGTTTGTGTCACTGGAAAGCCAAGCGAAGCCAAGCGAAGCCAAGTGAAGCGGGTTTATGAATTTTATGATTTTTTTTTCAGTCAGTGAAAGCTGTGTGAAAGAGTCAACCCACGGTACCAACGTTGCCTTCAGCATTTGTTCAAAAGCTAGGTGGCTTTTTGTGGCGTTTTTTTGTTGACAGATCGGTGGCGTGGGCGGTCTGTTCTATTTTTAGCCCAAGCTTGGTGGCACGACTTCCTGTGAGGACCCTTGACATGGAATGCTTGGCTTGGGTCAGTTCTTTGTAAGCATCCTTACAGTTTACGTACGCTTCGTATTGGGAATATTTTGGGTGGCTGGAATGGATTATCTGCATTTACATTATTTCCTATGGGAAAATTCGCTTCACAATACAAATTTCTACCTTAATAACTCACCTCCAGAATGAATTAAATTCCTATGCTGAGGTTCCACTGTATCATCAGGAGATTGCAAGTTGGAACCCTGAGGATGCCCCAGCCATGCATGGAAGCCAAGAGAGCAAAATGAGTCAAGTGGGAGGGACAATATTACTCTCTCTCTGCTTTCAATCACTTCAACACTAGCCAATAATGAGCTCCTGTATGTGGAGTCCAGCAGTTGAAAAAGATTTCTGGCTCCATGTGATTCTGAGGAAATGTGTGAGACTTCATTCTTCTTGTTTGGTTGCTGTAGTATGATAAAGGAGATCCGGCTGGTGGATGGGAATTGGTGGTGGCTGTGACCAAATTGGGAGAAAAAAATAATAATAAAATACAAATTTCAACAAAATTGATTTGTAAATACAATCTGATCTAGGGTCTGATTTCCTTAAGGCAATTACTTGGACTAACCTTATTACATAGTGCCTTTTATAAACCCCCAGACAGAATAATAGCTCTGGAAAACAATAAATGATCTGCCTCTGAACTGAATGTATATATATTTTCTCAAGCGACGTTCTTAAGTGACATTTAGAAAATATGGAATGAAAAACAGTCATCAATTGATTTTTTTTTTTTTTTTTTAAACAAAAGACTAAATGCCAGGGAAAATGGAAAATGAAGCATGGGAATGAGGAGAAAAGAGGGCAAGATGCACTTTAATAGGTGAAAATTAACCTTAAGATGTGATATTAGCCAAACAAATGCACACAGTCATTTTTAGCTAGTCTTAGCTAGAAATGAGTTTGTTTTTAATCACAAAAGGTGCTACAGATGCTCCACGTTCCAGGACTTAACAGACGTATAGCTACAAGAGACCTGAAGCAAGGCCTATTTAATAAGCTTCAATCTAAGCAAGCAATAAAAGTCGCTCTTGTTAAGTGACAAGCTCACTTGAACTTCATGTACAGTGGTCATGCACAGGCTCCTGAATGAGGATTGTAACAAGTTAATGATTCATTGTTCAGTGCCTCAGGTCTCATTAATATTCATCTTGCACACCTGCTGGGTTGCTTCACCTTTTAAAATTTTTTTTAACAAAGGTAATCGGAAAATTGTAATGAAAAGAAGCTGTGAAGTCATGTTTAACCTAAAAATAACGAGAAAATTGAAGACCATTTGAAGAAAATTGGCATCGTCTATGGCAGAATTCTGGGAACAGCAGCTTCACGTGAAGTGTAAAAAAAAAGTCCTTCAAAGTAGAGAAGAGGATACATCGGTTTTGAGGGGGAAAAACAATGCCGAGAAGAAGAAGAAGAAGAAGAAGAAGAAGAAGAAGAAGAAGAAGAAATTTTCTGGATACTTTTTCTACTTCTTTTGGATCACCACATGTCAACTTGACTAGCCCTAAAGTCCTCATTAACTTGCCAACCCTTTAGATGTTAATGCTAGAACCAAATTCCCAGAATGCAACACAGATACATGGCAGCAGATATTTAGCTATAGCTATGAGATAATGAGCGTGATGCTGTCGCAGTGTCGTTAGAACGAAGCTGAAGCTCTGGAAGCTGATCTGATTGTGCAGACTGTACAGATGAGGAGGTGGACAGGCTAAAACATTAAAGTGCTGCTGCATCGCTGTCTTTACGTTGATACTAAATTCACTCTGGATAAAGAGATCTGCTCAATGCTACAGTATAAATGGAACTGTTCTCAGGGACGTTGGGGATGAGATGAGATGGAACTGGATCATAAAACTGCATAAACCTTGGTCGTGGCTGTCGAGGGCTGGGTAGGGGTATATGTGTGTGTATGTGTGTGTGTGTGTGTGTGTGTGTGTATAATAGTTGTAACCCAGACAGTGCATAAACCCAGCAGGCTGATTTACAGCCCTCCTGTGCTAAATGAAGCTTGGCGCTAATGGCTTTTGTCCGTATTGTTTTAATAGACCTGCTCACGGAGCAGTGGTCAGAAAGAAGGGCAGAGAAGCGTTAACGAAAATGGCTGCGAGAGAAACGCGGGGTGGAATATGATTTGCTGTCAACCAATCACAGCCAAGGAGGAGAAAGTCAAAGGGAGGATGTGGCTGGAGACTGTAATCCTTATTGTTCTGCTTTCAATAATAAAAAATGACGAGAAGTATTTTATGTGGTTGTTCGGGTGATTTTTTTTAGTTGCTGTCATCTTCTCTCCGTCTCTTTCCCCTGGAGAAAAGTCGCAGGAAATTTTCTCTATATAGTGTTCATACATTCTTTCATAAGTTATGGTGCACGTGTTTTGTGTGATTTTTCACATGGTTCATTTACCTTCATGTGATTTTTAAACATAATTCATGTATCTTCACATGTGATTCTTCATTCTACATTCATTCATTTTCATGTGATTCTTACACTTGTTTCCTGTCTTCATATGTGATTCTTCAACGTGATTCCTTTATCTTTATGTATGATTCATAATTCACTTATCCCCACGTGATTCTTAGATGTGATTCATTTGTATTCACATGCAATTATTAAACATGATTCCTATGTCTTTATATGTGATACTTACACTTGTTTCCTGTGTCTTTATATATGATTCTTCAACGTGATTCCTTTGTCTTCATATGTGATTCATGATTCACTTATCCCCACGTGATTCTTACATGTGATTCATTTGTATTCACATGCAATTATTCAACATGATTCCTTATTTACATATGTGATTCTTCCATATGATTCATTTGTCTTCATATGTGATCATTAAACATGATTCCTGTCTTCATATGTGATTCACGATTCACGATTTTTACATGTGACTCATTTGTCTTCACATGCAACTATTAAACATGATTCATTTGTCTTCATATGTGATTCTTCCACATGATTCATTTGTCTACACATGCGATTATTTAACATGATTCATTCATCTTCATATGTGATTCTTTCACACGATTAATTTATCATCATATCTGATTATTGCTCATGATTCATTTGTCTTCACATGTGATTTTTACAAATGATTCTTTTATATTCACAGTTGATTCTTACACAATTCATTGACATTTACACTTAATATATATTAATGCATTGGATTTTTCTGGCTATTTCCACACACCTTTTTTTCTATTTACATTTTTATTTATTTTCTCACATAGTTAATGTGTGAACTTTAGTCATACGTCATTAATAATCATGAAAATGTTGTTCATTCTGTAGCAAGAAAAATAAAATTATTATTATTATTTTTTTTTTTTTTTTTTTTATCATACACAAGCTCTATGTGTAGCTGTACCCTAGCGGCCCTGTTAATCCATTAAAAACAGAAATAGTCTAAAATACAAATAAAAGAATAAATCTGTCTATAAAAACATCAGTATTAGCTCAGCAGTATACATTTGGAACCGACGATTGAAAGAGCAGAGCAAATTTTAGACCCTTGACCTAACCCTTTAACCCTCAAGCGCTCAGCTGGGGCTCGGATTGAATTCGATTCTAAGTCAGAACAAATATATAAATGGAAATGGAAATGTATTTCTATGAATTTCAAAGAGATGGCCCGGGTCAATGGGACAGAAAATTGCTATGCAGTGAACAGAAGAGAACAAAAGGAAAAAAAAGGTGAAAGAAAAAGGGCAGTGGACAACGAGAGCCGCTCTAATTGGCAGTAGACAGTTAAGGACAGGCCCTTTAGAGACCTGCGGGGGAAAGTAAAAGGACATTTATGAGAAAAATGTGGTGAGAAGTGAGAGGTGGCTGTCCTGCGAAGTGAATCGATAACCTTTAGTCGTTGTCTCTAAACCTTAACCTTAACAGCTACCAGTACAAGAACCTGCAGTATGACCACTGACCTGTAAAGTATTCAATTTAGGGTGTTTTTACTAAAAGGATAAAAAACCAGACTAGTGTCAACTAAAAAAGTCCTTTGAATACATGAACACATCCGGAGGTCAGGTATTAAATTTGCAGAAGCTTCTTTTTTCCAGTTACACTAAGACATCTACTATGAATTTCGCATCACTAAATCATTTTAGAAATCACACACACAACACACTCACCTTTTATCCCACTGCATGCACAATCTAGTTCTTATTACTTTATCTCATAGCAACACAGATCAGAACGCACTGCACTACTGTATGTGATCAGATAAACACACCACAGCAGTGTAGTTAGCTGCTACACTGCCAGCTCTGTCTGCAGTTTAACATGAGAGATACGAGCTCACGCTGCTGAGAAAATGGTGTGACAATTATTAAAAAAAAAAAAAACAAGAACAAAAAAACAAAACAAAAAAAAAACACACTCCAGGTATTTGGCTACATTCAGAAGTGCGCTTTGCAAAAAAGGTAATTAAAAAGTGTCATTTAGTTGCAAACTAGCTAATTAGGGAGATGTGCGTGAGCCTTGAAGTGTTCAGAGATAATTAGGCCCCTTACACAGAGAAACTCCCTTTAGACCTTTAGACTAGAATACATGTAATTTAGAATCTGGTTGGAAATCAATATGCAGAAAAGCAAGCCTCTGGTTGCCAAACAACCTGACTGGGGGGGGTGTGTGTGTGTGTGTGTGTGTGTGTGTGGGAGAGTGTTTGTTCGTTGATTCCTCAAGCTGCTACCTCATATTTAAATCCATAGGTGTGCTAGCCTTATTGGACCCTGTCCTTCATGGTGATTAGCCTACTTACTGTCGTTTAACTCCTCCACCTTCACGTCCGCTCGCTCTAACTCTCAAGTGTCCACTTGCTCATAAAGCCTTACTATAGAGAGCACTTCCAACCTGCTGGGATTAGACATAAAGCATGAAAAAAGTCACAAGCTTTTCATCTGTAATGATGTAAGTAACATGTGATCAAGTCAAGTATTGTCAAAAGGTTTTACGGCCTGATCATTTGATTATGTGAAAAAAAAAATTGAAAAAAAATATAACTAAGTGAACTGTGTAAAAAAACATCATGTGTGAATATAAACAAATCATGTAAAAATCTCTGAAATGTCTGAAAATAAATGAATTGTGTAAAAGACGTTTGTGTAAATTAACAAATTGTCTAAATTTCACATCTGAAAATAATAAATAATAATAAAAAAACTGTGTAAAATTCACTAGGGAAAATAAAAAAAATTGCATAAAATTCATGTAAAAATAAATAAATTGTCTAAAATTTATGTGAAAATAAATCAGTTGTGTTAAACTTAAGTGAAAAAAAAATACATTTTGTAAAAATACATTTTGTATAAAATTCATGTGAATATATAAACAAATCATGTAAAAAATCAAGTGAGACAAAAAAAGAATTGTGTCATGAGTGAAATTAACAAACTGTCTAAATGTCAAATCTGAAAATAAATAAATTGTCTAAAGTTCATGTGAAAATAAATAAATTTTGAAAAATCAAGTGTGAAAATAAATGAATCATGTAAAAGTCATGTAAAAAATAAACTGTGTAAAATTCATTTGGAAATTTTTCTTTTTAATTCGTGTGAAAATAACTAGATAAATAAAATAAATAAATTGTGCAAAATTTACATGTGAAAATAAATAAATTGTATAAAAATCATGTGAAAATAAATTAATTGTGTAAAATTTATGTGGGTATAAACAAATCATGTAAAAAATCAAGTGTGAAAATAAATGAATGTTGAAAGTCATGTGTGAAAATAGCAAACTGTCTAAATGTCACATCTGAAAATAAAAGAATTGTGTATAATTCATGTAAAAAAGAAATAATGCAAAAAATGGCCAAAAATGTATCATGCACTGTAAATAAATTGTGTAAAATCACATGTGGTTAAAAAACATTTCCTAAATGTAATAATTATGTAAACACAATGTTTAAAAACCTTATTATAATGTAAATAAATCTGCTTTTTTTCTGTTCCCCTTCTGATTACTGATTTTTTTTTTTTTTTTGCCAGTCATTTCCATTTAGCTTATTATTTCCACAGCGCCGCTTCACATCCCCGGAATCCGGCATCTGGTAATGCAGGCCTCTCTCTGCCACTTTTGCGCCACTTTTATCAGCAGAGCACGAGACACTCCCCCAGAGCAGCAACTACACATTCCACACTGCCGCATTCATCCAGACATTTTGCCACGATGCTCCACTTTCATCTCCGCGTGCTGAGAGAGGCTGAATAAGTGTGGTCTTATCTCCATTATACACTCAGAGCAATGCTAGAACATGACACTAACATATGCGTCACAGCGGGATCCCGTCATGTGATTCCCGAGAGGGAAAACATAAATAAAACAATACAGCCGTGCCCAATTAAAAAACAGGCACAGATTTTTTCAAAATTGTTTTGGATGTTTAGGGAATCTAAATACTAGAAAGCTCTTTAGCTCTAAATCATGACGTGGAAAACCTGGAAAATCTGGGAATATTTGTTTCGCACTTCGCCTCCGAATGTATTTTATGAAAAATAGCTAACAGTCATTAGACAGAGGTGGTGGACACCCAGGACGGGGTATTAGCCCATCAAAGGGCACAATCACACACACTACAGACAATTTAGAGATGCAGATCAGCTCTGAACTGGTAGAGGAAACCGGAGTACCCAGTGGAAACCCTCAAAACACAGGGAGAAGATGCTAATTCTGTACATAAGAAGCAGAAATCGAACCCCCAACCCTGGGATACTCAGCGGCTGTAAAGCATTAAAGACTTTGTGAGAGAAAGGAAGATGGTGGGTATAGAGATCAATGGAGAGAGAGAGAAAACCGTTAATCCACTGTCTTAATCCCAAAATTACTGCCTCTAAGCAAACATGCATATATCCAGCTCGCACCAGGAGCCATGCTGAGATCCTTCACTCATCCCCTGCATCGTGATTCCAACCGTCATATTTGATGCCATCATGCTGTCAGAGAGAAATCTATTTTCCATTTTCCGTGTATCTTTCCATTCTATGATACGGAATTTAAAGCGGTTAACAAGTTTAATCAATCAGCATGGAATTGATCGCCAACTGCTTTGCTTGCTCGATTCAATAGCAATTCAATTCAAGGTAACTTTATTGGGATGGTTGCGTGAAGTATAATATTGTTGAACAAGGCTTTAAAGTTGATCCCAACGAATAATAAAAAGTGGGAAGAGATTCCTACGAGAATCAAATTGCTATTCTTATGCATCCTTGTTATGTGTAGTGTATCGGAGAAGAAAGTTGGGGAACCATATATGTAAATATGTTAGTACTGTAAAATGAGTACACTTTTAAATACAAATGAAATATTTTTTGTATTTGGGTAGCAGACATTTGGGCGCAAAATTCCCAAATGAACTTCCGGCAAGATAAATCACAAATTAGTGGAGGAAAAGAGGAATAGAAGACTGCTCCACCAGCAAACTCCAACCTTTAATCTCCTTTTACATCCCCATCATTCATTTATTCATCCTCAGTAACCATCCTGGTGGTGGTGGATCTAAAGCCTATTCCAGGAACACTGGACACAAAGGTTGGAATACACCCTGGAAGGAATTCAATGCTTTTGAGTGGTGGGAGGAAACCAGAGAACCCAGAGGAAACCCACATGGACACAAGGAGAACCCTCACTAAAGATCAAACCGCAGAGTTCTGCAGCATCACCGTTACCCAACCCAACAAGCCACTCTGCCCCTGAGCGATTGATGTGATAGTTTTTCTTTTAATGAAAAACTCTCTTAAGACAAGTCCAATTTTTCCTAGTCATTTTCACTAAGACTCTATGAACATTCATCCAGCAGATCCTTAACCCACCTGGATTTGGTGACGCTCATTAAAACCAGGAAAAAGTGCCGAGTTCTGAAATGCTGCTAATTGAAGGCACTTGATGTAAGTAATTAAAGTTACTGCACAGGACTAATCCTCTTTAAAAAGTCGCCCACTTTAGAAATGGATGCAAAGTCATTAAGTCAAGGAAACATTCTCAGACAGTAATTCATGCCTGCATTAACCCCATACAGGGAGCAATGCTTAATTTTATTTTAAGAAAAGTTAAGGGATTTTTCCTCTAGTCAAGGGCAGCGTGATCATATGGCATGTAGCGATGTTGGTTCACAGCCCCAGGGTACTTGGTTTGACCTTGGGTTTGGTCTGTAGCATGTCTATATAAGTTTCCATAAGGTTTATCCATCCATCCATCCATCCATCCATCCATCCTCTACACAGGTCCTAGGGAACCTAGAGCCTATCCCAGGAGACTTGGGGCACAAGGCAGGGTACACCCTGGACAAGATACCAGTCTATTGCTAAAAAGGAAGCCCAGAGGCACGGGGAGAACATGGTAGATGGATTGACTGACTATTCTGAATTCCTATCCAGTTTGCCATTCCATCCAGTGTGCATTCCCGCCTTGCACCCAGCGCTTTTAGAATAAGCACCAGATCCACTGTAATCCCATCCAGAAGAAAGAAATGACTAAAAATGATTATCTAGTCAACAGTGTGACCACAAATTTTATTTTTAAGTCACAAGTAATAAAGCTACTAAAAGTGTAAACAAGATGAACTGACATGAAAGATTTGTGTTAATTAAAATGGCCCTCGCGGCATGCTGGTAACTGTAATTGTTTAGCTATGATTAACATTTTTGTTTTTAAAACCACACAGGAAGCAGGGTCAGTGTCAAAATCGAGCGAGCGCACGCTGGGAAAATGGTCATGAGCAGTGAATTAATGATCAATAACCATGATAAGCACTTGGAGAACCTCGCTCGGGGGGGTAGTAACGAAACCAGTCGTTAACAGACAGACATCCTGATACAGGAAGTAGATACAGCGTAGAGTTAGACACACGAGTTATAGAGGTATCGAGGAAAGGAGAAAGGAAAAAGTCCTTGTTCGTGGCACTGAGACGTAAACATCCTCGTAAAGGGCAACAGTAAACAGCTCTCACCTGCCGTGAACCTAAACATTACTGAAAAACAATGAGAGCGTAACGACCTCCGAGTGCATTCAGCTGAGTAAAGAGCTCCGAAAGCAGGCCATTATCCTGCTTTCCTGCTCTGCGATGTGAAATGGAGTGCTTCTGGAGTAGAAAAAAAATGATACAGGGCCAACAAATAGGCTTTTTATTTGTCGTCTATTCTGACTGCATAAAGCAGGAATTTACTTGCGAACGCTGCTTCCAAGAAGGGCCTAACGTTTTGTGAGCAACTTAATAAAACTGTGATATGAGAAAGCAATGAAAGTAGAACTTAATTTCAACCGGGAACACTTTCTCACTAGAGAGTCAGACTTTCGGACTTTCAGGCTGAATTTCTACGTTTTGTTGCTTGACTTGATGCATGTTCTCCCAATTACACTCCTGAGACTAAAAAAAAAAACATAACACGTGATAAATTACTTGTTATTTGTTTTCAACGTGGCCTAGAAAATTATTTCAGTCTCACGATCCTGGAGTGGTGCGCTCAGGAAAAAAAAATGTTTAAAATGAAAAAGAAAAGAGAGCATTGTCATGCTGGGATCGCAATGACAAACAAGTCTGCAAAGTAACGCAAACGCTAAAAGGAACACATGCAGAGAGGACGAGACAGAAACATTTCAAACAAATATTCTCCCGTTGTTTTGTTTTGGGTAAAAATGTCTGATCAGACAAAATATATAGAGACTGGATTTTCAAAAACAGTGCTCTTGTTTAGTTTGTAAATGTCTCCTTAATCCTGAGGACCATAGCCACTAGACCAAACAAAACCTTTTTAGCAAAATATTAGGATATTTGACGTATAAAGGGATTCAAAAGTGTGTATTTTCTGTAGTGTATTGTGTATTTGTTCTAGATTTTTGGTTGTTTTAGCAGATTATAACACTAATTAGTGTTCTACATTAGATCCCTGTTGTGCAACCATCTTAAAATAGGAATCAAAGATGGACACATGCTAATTTGGCTAGCTAGCATGGGGTGATTACATACATTCTGTCAGGGCCAGAAATAATAATTAGGCTACAACTGTGCTACATTTCAGCCTTCCAGAAGCAGGGAGAGTTTTTTTTCTCTCCACAAAATGGTCCCAACCCACTGCAAATCCTGCTAATCCTCATGATATTTACCAAGTCCTTCTGTCCACTTACCACTGAGAGCGAGTTATTTTTCAAATTTTTATGATTTTTTAATATCTTTCCAAACAAAACTTTAAGAAAAAAATATTTGCAGAGATTTTTCTGTGAGCTGTGAGGGCGTCAAGGTTTCCTGCTGTGTCCATTTATATTCCTGATATAAATGTTAGACTTAAAGCTTTTCAGGTTTACTCCCGGTGTCTTTAAATATTTATAATATTTAATTGGCTGGTTTGCCTGGAGTAACTTTTTTCCCAGAAAACAAACCTTTTTTAAAGATACTTAATTTCTTTGCTAATTTTTTTTCTAACCTGACAAATATATATCTGAAGTTGATTAAATAAAATAAAAGTATTACAAATATTAAATTGTCAATTATTCCATGTGCTCACAAAATGGCTTGTTTGCACAATAGCCGTCGGAATATTTTGGGAAATTTGGACTGATCTATGGTTAAGGCTACAGTGGCACCGATGGCTCCTTGGTTGGGCAACTAAAACATCATCCAAACTGCCACTGTTGGGTCACTGTATGGCATTTTGGATAAATCTCTCAGCCTCAAGTGAACACACCGAAATTCATTCTTTTATTCAGGTTCTGTAAGAGCTTTATCCCAGTCAGGGTTTCGGCTCCAGGAACAATTGGCGTGAGATGGGAATACACTCATAATGGGGTGCTATAGTCAACTGTAGGGCATTACACCGATTTACTCTTAAGGGCAATTTAGCAATTTAACCCCAATCCTCTCATCCACCAGAGTGCTTTTTTCCCATCCAACATCCATCAAATAATTAATGCTAACCTTTTAATCCATCTTCAATACAGTAAACACTTTTGCGACATGTAATTGACTCTGACATGCACAACACTGTTTTAAGAGCTGCCTCCATCTCAGGTGCCAGAACCCGGTGGTTTATTCCGCTTCCCAGGTGTCGAGGTAAGCTGTGCCATGTTTCTATCACCTCATTGGCTGTGGACGGCTTTATCCGTTAAAAACATCTCTTTAGATTTCACAGCAGTCCAATTGAAATAATATAAATGACATCTTTACAGCAGCCCTGAACAGAACACAAATAGTAAAACTTTGTGCTGGAAATTCTGTCACTCACTGGTAGCATTTGGCACAAAGATGTCCACAGATGCAAGCATGCATATTCACAGGTTCATGGCATCATGTGAGCTCTTCAAAATGCAATCAAGCAGCTCACTCTTCACCCAGGGATCTGACGGTGTGTGTCTGAACTCAAAGTCAAAAAGGACACACACGGCTAGCATCTGCCTTGTATTCAATTACCTCACTCGGAGAGAGAGAGAGAGAGAGAGAGAGAGAGAGAGAGAGAGAGAGAGAGAGAGAAAGAAAAAAATAGAGAGAGAGAGTGGTTTATTCACACAGAAGGTGTAGTGTAGGTTCTCCCTCAAGCCCAGTGCTAATACACATAAAAACAGGGCAAAAGCCAAACACAACATGCAACATGGGTTTTCTGGATAAAGCTGGAAGGTGTTAAGCTGAATGAACAAGTTGAACGATTTCAGCATCTTGTAAAAACACCTTAAAGGTAACCTGTGATAGCAAAACATGGCTAGTAAACAGAATAAAGACAAAAGCAGTAGGAACCACACTAAGGCAAGAAAACCTTTCACATCACCAGAAACAATCCAAAAAATGGCTGCTCACAGGCTAGCATTCTTCATTCCCAATATTTACAGCATTTGGTAGACGCCCTTACCCTTACATTTTATACAACTGAGCAATTGAGGCTTAAGGGCCTTTCTCAAGGGCCCAGCACTGTACGCTTGGTGGACCTTGGCTTCGAACAATCAGCAGTCCAACACCTTAACCACAAAGCTACCTACAGTTTCTACCCCTCGGTGCTACCCCCCTTCATGTCAGAAGTGCTAGCATAGATTAGATGAATGATTGATTAGCCAGAGTGGCGTGTAGATGAGCTGCAGCTGGTCTGTGACCAGGAGAAACGAGCAAACAGATGTTTCCAGGAGTCAACACTTTCCTCTCCGTTTGCTGCACTCGATCTGCAGCCTTCCTGCCAGGAAATCCATGAGGATCAGGATCTTAGAGGAGCGCTGTTCAAACGGTGAGGGCCGAGGACTGTGTGAGAAACTGTGGCTCAGTCGGATTCGAAGTCGATCCAGCAATCCTGCGTAATACATGCTGCTTATGAGAGGTGTGATGCTAAATCAAAGAGCCTGCTGTGGTTTCTGCTTCTTGTGTTTGCTTTTCTGGGGCTGGTGCTAGTGGCCTCATTAATCAATCTGTTAGAGACGTTTTGGTAGACCAAACTGTACAAACAATTCTCCTCAGGTTTTTGTCTTCATATTATTTCATAGACTTGCTATGGATTGCTTACTTTTATTTAATTGACAGTAAGCACAATTTATTTTTTAAATTTGAAATAAATATATGGTTTAATCTTAAACTCCTTTCATCCAGCCGTCCATTTTCTGAGCCACATGTTCCACACAGGGTTGAAAAGGAACCTAGAGGACATCCCGGGGACTCAGGGCACAAATTGGGGGACACCCTGGACAGGATTCTGGACTATCACATGGCACAATCACACACACTCGTTCACAAACTACAAAGAATTTAAAGAAGCCGATCAGCCTACAGAGCATGTTTTTGGGAAACTTGGGGGGAAAAAACGGAGTACCCCCATCCCTTTCAAGTCCTTGCAAAGCAAAGATGCTAACCACTAAGCCACCATGCCCCCAGTTAATGAGTAATTTTACACTGGAAACATTCAAACCCTTAAATAAATTAAATAACAGGATTTTTATGAATACCAAATCCTGTATCAGTGCTCCTACATACAATTTATGAATAAATTTGTTATTAAGCAGTGCGCTAAAAGAGGCTGACAGTTTTGCACAAATTGAACAGAATTGCTCTTGCTAATCAGAAGTCTGTTGAATTCAATTTTCAATCAAAAGAAGCAGGTTTACCATCACCCATCCATAAAAGAACAGGATTTTGCTGAAAGCCATTTTGACCTCTTTTAAAAGGGCAAATAATATGGCTTGATGCAGAAATTCTGTGTTCGTGTGGGCATGCTGTTTCTCACAAAGAGAAAACTCAATGCTATTGATTTCCCTGCGTGTGATTCTACAGTAAAAAGGCACGAGCTGGCTTACAGCAGCCGCTGCATAATGGAACGAAGCCCGAAGTCTCCACGCACCGCCAATCGGGACACATGGCTAACGGTTTTAAAACAATATGAATGGCCTGATCGTTGGTCTGATCTGCGCCCTAAAATCAGCAAACACATAATGAAATGGGTTGCATAGCGATCATTTAGGTCCACTTTGGCTAACCAAATGCACCATTTTGCACTATTTCAAAAGCCCTGACATTATCAGCACTTTAATCCACTCCACAGAAGCGTCGATTTTGAATGAAGCTATGCTGCATAATCGCTTTGGCTTTTTCCCAAACGAATAATAAAGTCAAGGCCGTGCAGCCGGATTGCGCTCTACTGAAACCAGAACTTTATTCTACGAGTGTTAGTCTTAGCGAGAGAGGTTGCAAATGGACTTCTAGGAAAATAAATAAATAAATGAAAAAGATGAAAGTTGCCTAGGAGAAACCTGTAAAAGCACAAAGAGGCTGAAATAGACTGGGAAAAAAATATGTGAAGGAATTAACTCTCTGACAAGTGGAGAGAAATATAAAATACAGTTCGATTCAGCTCTATTGTGACGGAGCTCCGCCGGAGGCGGAAGTGTTCGGATCCATTCGCCGAGCTGGCGATAGGGGACGAGCAGAGATGGAGTCGGGGACAGGCACAGAGTTCGGCAACGTGAAAACAATAATCCCAAGCGTATAATCCAAAATTGAAAGGCAGAAACAAAAGTCCATAAACTGTCCGAGGTCAGTAATCCAATTATAGAAACAACACAGATAATCCAAAAGGGTAAACGGTAAACAGTCCAGGTCATACACAAAAGGTAATCCAACAAGAAAACGCTCGGTACTTTCCATAAAGATACTTCGCGTCATGCAAAATGTGCACCCCGCTTTTATGCCCGGGGCGCAACCCGGAAGTAATCTCAAAAGGCGGGCGAGAGCTCCCTCTCGCGGTTAACTCCAGGGCGGGGCGTGACATCTATGAATACAGAACACAGTGTTCATGAGGCATCAGTCTGAACTAAACACACACACACACACACACACACACACACACACACACACACACACACACACACACACACACCCCCCTAAGATGATGGAGATTGATCTGTGATGATGGAGATTGACCACCGCCCCGTGTGCACATGTGGCCCATAAACATTTCTATGTAAATTTGCAGTCATAATCATATTGAATGCTGTTTGAATCTGTTGGGAAATTGTAACCATGTAGTAGAGGCAACTTTGTCATATTTCAATGTTTTTGAGGTGTTTTTCTGGCCGTACATTTAGCAAACAGGCTGCATGTCGTCGCTATCACCTGAGTCAAAGTACTTCCTGAAGAAAATAAATGCTTGAGTGTTGCCTGCTGTTTATTTTTCAGGTAGCGTCATCTGTGCGATTATTAACTCCACTGTATTAGAATACACCATTTCTAATTGCCCACCCTGGCACTTCCAGCTGCACGATTGCTCCTTCCTTGTGAGTTGTTTGTGTGTCGGTGTGCCTGTAGGCGATCCCTTGAGGTCAGACCTAATGATTGGTCATCACCTGAAATACTAAATAAGGACCAGCCATTGCCATAGCAACCCTATTGTCATGTATATAGAATCATCTGGATGAGAAAAAGCTAAATCACACGCAGGTCTGAGGCCATTTCGTGAGCTGAAAGCAGCTCTGGAGCACTCCTCGTCACTGTGCATCAGAAGGACAGAGATTATAGCGAGTGATTAATATGCTTCTTCCATCTGGCGAAAGTCACCTCTTGTGTGTACGAAGAGGCCTTGCAGCTATTATTGGGAAGGGAGCGTAGTGGGAATAATTCACAACATATAAGTCCATAATTCCTGTCTGGCTGTGGTCAGATCAACACACACACACAATGAGGAAAGTGTAAAGGGCTGGTTTTTGACCCCCATGTCCGATTCACTGCTTAACAACGGACACTCTATTGATCCAGTCCAGTTATTTGAATATCATAGCAATATATTTGTAAGATTCACTTCAACACACTTCATAGAACAGTCTCAACAGTTTATTTATTCAACGCGACCTCACATTATTTGTTTGCAAAGGTGTAAATGAAGGCAACCTTTTACTTGCATAATATTTTCAATCTTGCTCCATTAAGCATCAAGGGTCTCGCGTTCAGCTTTAAAGGTGGAGGTGATTATCTATCAGTTTTAATACGAATTTTACCGACAATAAATTGACACTTTGACATTCACAGAAGTGACAAAAAAGAATTTTTTTATTTGGCCGCTGATGTAACTGACATAGGAAGCAGAAAAAAAATGGCATGTTTTATAAATGTTACAGGGGGGCACGGTGGCTTGGTGGCTTGGTGGTTAGCACGTTTGCCTCACACCTCCAAGGTTGGGGGTTCGATTCCCGCCTCCACCATGTGTGTGGAGTGTGTATGTTCTCCCCGTGCCTCGGGGGTTTCCTCCGTGTATTCTGGTTTCCTCCCCTGGTCCAAAGACATGTATTGTAGGTTGATTGGAAATTGTCCATAGTGTGTGATTGTGTGTGTGTGTGTGTGTGCCCTGCGATGGGTTGGCACTCCGTCCAGGGTGTATCCTGCCTTCATGCCCGATGATGCTTGAGATAGGCACAGGCTCCCCGTGACCCGAGAATAGATCGGATAAGCGATAGACAATGAATGAATGTTACACAACATTAAATGGATAAAAAAATCACTGTGGTAACACAAGAACAGAAAACTTCGGCATAGTAACAGTAACTCATCTTCGCTTCCAGTCACAATAACCATTCATTATTTTTCCATACCACTACAGCATGCCATATTATATATTTCTTACATATCTGCTATCTAGAGTCTGTTACTGTCTTATTAAAAGAGTCCCTTGGTGGACACAAAAAAAAAAAGAAAAGCCCGAAGGAAAACGATTCAATGTCTCATTGGATTTTCTATAATTATACAGAGAATAAAAAAAAAGTACAGACACAAGGACAGAAGGGTGAAACCTGAGAGATATTACAAAAAGGATATGTTTAGGTCTTCCTGAAAGCACTCTCTGTGTGTGTGTGTGTGTGTGTGTGTGTGTTGCTGAACTCGAGTCAAATGACTGAGTAGAATAACAAGTAGCACCAGTGGGCAAGTTCTCCAGTACCTCCTGTCGCTCAATATCCTCCCAAAAAGGGCAAAATAAAGCAATTGTAAACAAAAATAAAGCAATTTTAAGCGATTGTGTGTGAAAATAGCTCGAGGCGACTTACTGATTACAGCAAAACCAATACAAAGTGCGCAAAAGTGCCTTCTAAAATGTTCCGTCCAGCTCCTGTGTGACCTGCCAACTGTTTCCTCTCTCTCTCTCTCTCTCTCTCTCTCTCTCTCTCTCTCTCTCTCTCTCTCTCTCTCACACACACACCTTTCTAAAGCTGTCCATTCTGTGTCTGTATTCACCAATGATTTTTAATAGAGTGGAGTGCAGCACTAATTAGTCCAAATGTCAGCATGACCGCTGCCCGCTGGGGGACTGCCGCCTCTTCCGTTCATTCAAGCTCTCTCTTTCTTTTCTTTTGCTCGCTGTAGAACTGTCGGGAATAAGAGATACAGGATTCGTAGCTCACCGTCAGTTCTGGGCTGTAAAGTGTGGTATTTTGTCATGTTGGGCTCAGAACAGACCATCGCATTACACACCTGCGGTCACAGAATGAGTCACAGTGGGGAGTGGGCAGGGACGGACAATAATGCCATCTGATGCTCGGGGTCAGGGGGGAGTCGTGAAAAGCCAGGGATGAATGTGGGTTAAAAGCGACTGCTGTTTGAATGGTAGCATTGTAAAGTAAGTAAGTAAAGTAAAATAAGTAAAGCAAGTAATTAGGGCAGTAAATGAAATAAGAATTGTAGATAAGAAAGTAATTTAAAGGACGTAAAGGAAGAAAGTAAAATAAAGTAAGTAAAGTAAGTCAATAGTAATTGGGGCAGTATGGTATAGTAAAGTAATTAAGTAAACAAGTATGTAAATTATTTGGCATAACATTATGACCACCTGCCTAATATTCTGTTAGTCCTGGTCTGAACTGTCGAGGCATGGTCTCCACTAGATCCCTGAAGGTGTGCTGTGATGTCTGACACCAGGATGTTAGCAGTAGATCCTTTAAGTAACTTAATGACTTAAAGGGTACTTTTGATAGATACTGACCACTGCAGACCGGGAACACCCCACAAGAGCTGCAGTTTTGGAGATGTTCTGATCCAGTGGTCTAGCCATCACAATTTGGCCCTTCATCAAATTCGCTCAAATCCTTACACTTGTCCATTTTTCCTGCTTCTAACACATCAACTTTGAGGACAAAATGTTCACTTGCTGCCTAATATATCCCACCCACTAACAGGTGCCATGATGAGGAGATATTCAGTCTCATTCACTTCACCTGGTACTGCTCACAGTGTTATACCTGATCGGTGTAAGCGCCTCACAAGCCTTGAGCCCGGATGTTCCTGATTGCCGCATGCACTCGCACACCATAGATGTACAGACCCAAGTGCAGGATTCACTGAAGCACTGCTTTATTAACATATTAATAAAGTAATAGCACAAAACACACACAAAAAAGCAGGCTTCTGAGATTCACCTGTCCAGCTGTTCCTGACAAGCAAGTAAGTGAAGGAAGGAAGGAAGGAAGGAAGGAAGGAAGGAAGGAAGGAAGGAAGGAAGGAAGGAAGGAAGGAAAGTAAGTAAATAATTCACTGCAGTAAGTCAGTAAAGTAAGAAGGCATGTTAAAAATATAAAATAACAAATAAAAAGTAAGTAAAGTCAGCAAGAAGGTACTTCATTAGCTATTAGGACAGTAAATTATACATAGGTAAGCGAATAAAGTAAGAATAGTAGTTTCAGTACAGTAAGTAAGCCAGTAAAGGTTTCTCAAAACCAGATGGACATTTAGATCCCAAACGAGCAAGCCACAGGAGGCAGAAGCAGAAAAAATGTCAAGTCAAAAAAAAACAGCAGAAAGTGAGTCAAGAATAAATGTCGAAGGAGAATTGGAGCATCAGGACGAATCAGGCAGATCTGGCAGGTGCATATGTCACATAAAGAAAAGTTATTCTTCACTTCTTCCTTATACACTGCACTATTACATGAGCATCCAACTGAATGAAGGAGTTCTATCGACCAAAACTGCAGACTTTCTTTAGTGAATGCAGATGTAGCTGTTGCATTTAAGCAATCCAGATATGCTACATGTAGGTTTAACGTCTTACAACAGAAAACTACGATCTTTGAATGAGCCAGCCTGAAGTTTCGATGTTTTGACTTTTTAACAGCAGCAGACAAAATATCGCATTTGTTTAGACTTGATGTGTTTAGTGATTCTGGTGCTCGCTTGTTGTTTCCTCAAACATAAGGGATGTTGATCATATCATCGTCTAGCAAGGTTTGTTGTCATATTAAAGAGAAATGAAGCAATCAATGTAAAAAAAAAAACTTGTCAAACTTCTTAAAAATGCGAACATTTACAAAATAAATAATTGAATTTCATACAATGTTTTCTGGGGATCTAGAAAATGTGTTCTTTCTCTGCGATTACAACAAATTCTACCATTTTTAAAAATGTGTTTTGTAATTAAATCTGAGGGACCAGCATTTCCTCTTTATAAATTTCCTTTAACCAATTGCTTGGATAGCTTATCTTTTTTTTTTTTGCATGTGTGTGTGTGTGTGTGTGTGTGTGCATGCTAAATGAAAGCCATAGCCGCTGGGTTTATTCCGATGGTTTAAGCAAGCCAAATGTCTTGGCTCATTTCACACTCTCTAAATTTACTTTTGCAACTTGTAGTAAAACATTACCTCAAGTTACTCAACTCTAAATTGAGAAAGGACAACTCAATTAAAGGCAATTCGTTTTCTTTGGGATGGAAATCATGTCCTGGAGGGTTAGGATGGTGAGCAAGGAGAGATGCTAAACTGTGCTAACACACTCAAATCAACTCGGGGAGGGTTTGTTAATTAGGCGATGTCTTAAATTGAGCGCAGTAAATCATCCAGGCCGGTGGGTCTGTCTTTAAGCACCTGAGGGAGTGACTCAGCTACATTTTTAAACTGTGTGTTCAGGATGGGTTGAAAGTTCAAATTTATAGGTAAAATGGAATTTCTTATAATGAACACCTTAAACCTGTAACATTACAAAAGCATTATTAAAAAACATATAATTTTTTTTTACCTTTTCCTATTCCTTTTTCTACTGTCTTTTTCTTTTTTTTCCTCTTAATTACCCCACTGGTTCCTGTTTTGGTTCCTGATTTCTGAGGAGATCTCATGTTTCTGGGAACTTCTTGTACTTAGAAACCCACTACTTCAACTTATTATGACTTGTTAAGTCATAAGTTACAAAGACTTTACGAAATACTAACTCGTTCTTATAACTAATTTGGAATTTATGGAATTAAAATATCTCATTATTACAACTTAATAACTAATTACTATGAGCCACTTATTCAGAAAAAAAACCCCAGTGTGGCAATACTTTGTAATGCTTATTTAGTCAGTAAGCAATAATAATAATAATAATAATAATAATAATAATAATAATAATAATAATAATAATAATAATAATAAAAAAGCACAAGATTGTTACGGGGGCAAGTGCCCCCGATGGACCACTAGGGGGCCTTCAGCAGGGGTTTTGTTCATTTAGTCATGTGTTTGTTCTAGCCACGCCTTTCCCTAATGTGTTCATGCCTGTCACCTGTTCCTAATGTGTCTGTAATCATGTTCCTTATTTATAGTGGCCGTCTGTTGTCGTTACTTTGCCAGTCTTCGTCTTTGTGTTACGTCTGTGTGCTGTATGTTCCTTAGTTTAATAAAACCCCTGTCCGCCGTCTAACTCCGCGTTGGGTCTGATTCTTTTACACCGGCTGCATCAGCTCTGTTCATCATCTGCAGTGCTCTGTGACAAAGATATCTTGAAGTCAAAATAACAAGATAATATTTTAAAGTAATAAGAATATGCAGAGCCGTAATCCAGAGGCTCTGATTAAGGTTTAGATATTAAATAAATAAATAAATAAATATATAAATAAGTACAAGACACACTAACATTTGCATAATCTATTACAAAACCTTTCTTCTTCTTCCTGTGATCTTCAAGAAATTTAAAAGATGCAAATTCCTGTTTAAAAGAAATTACTGAATGCAGAATAGTATTTTATATATCCTTTAATGTTTCAGTATTAAAAAGTGCAGTTATAGTCGTCTGAGGAAGCTGTATTAATATTTTAAGCTATTGATCTGACGCACACTCACTGATTGCTGTGGAAGACACTTTGGCAATGGTACTTCACACACAAACACACACACATACACACACACACACACACACACACACACACACCTGGAAATGTCATTTCAGTGTGACAATAATCATTTAAAAAAACCCATCTAAATAATAACCATAACGACTTTGATAGCAGTTGATGGGAAGCTAGTTGATACTGACCTAATGATGTCATCACGTCATTGTGATAATAACAAACGACAAAATAACAAAAGCAGCTCTGACACTTCGGAAGTAATTGTATGTTGTATGCGCCACGTAATCTAAACCTTAATAATAAGCCCATAATAAAAGAATGTAGTCACTGATATGGTGAAGTTGTAATCAAGCTGTAAGGCAATGATGTATGTAGCATTTATGGAAGGAGTCTCCAGTGTCAGATGGTTAGGATGGTCAGATGGTCTTTCCTTCTTTGCATACAGCTTTCCAGTGTCTGAGATTTTTTGGTGTCTAAGTGATAGTCTCAAGAGACAAAAAAAATGGCGATGGAAAAAAAAGTCCTGAGAGACGATCAGCCTCAAGAAGAACTCAGTATTCTTTTTGTGCCATGTTAAATCCTTATCTCTTGTGGATTCCCATTATGTCCTATTTTCCGTGGGTTTCTGGTGTCTGGGCTCTGATTTTCCCAACTGAAAAATCCCAGAGTGACGGAATCATAGTCGTCTCGGAACGCAGATGGCTCTAATCAAAAGCCTGCAGTGATTTGGATTTGTTCTGACGCATCCTCTGTCAAAAAGCTGTCAATCTCCACCCGTTGTCGAGCGATAGCAGGTTTGGAAAACACAAAACCAAAGAGAGGGATGGCGTGTTTGACGAAATTGGGTCGTAGAGATAATGACGGCTCAATAATCAAAGGCTGTGATCAGGATTTATTTGCATATGAGTTCAGATCTTCCCTGGTGGTAAGGAAATGAGGTCAGCAGCCCAACAGGAAGTCAGTGAAGTCAATAGCTACAGGCAGATTGGGGTTTCATAATTCTATTTATTTCAAGACCCTGTGAAATCTTATCAATGCAGAGATCATCCTGTTCAGATCAGATTAGACCAGACTTAAATTATACAAGGTCAACCCAAAAATAATGGCACCCATATTTTATTGTATTACATCATTAATATCATGAATATTCAATAAATATGAACGTTTTGGATAAAAAATGTGCAATTCCGCAAGTCCATGCCTCCCATCTTTCTCCATGTTCCTGTTGCACTTTCTGCTTTCCAGTAACGAGCCCTCGTCATGTTCTTGTCTTTACAGCGAGGGGAAACCGTAATGTATTCTGTTACAGATCACTGAGTACCTAATTAAAATGCTATTACAAGCTGGAAGTCTATAGAAACTCAATAATTCAGTGTAATTGCATTCTATTCATACTTCATATTCTTATTTCCCATTTAAAGGTCATTCACTGAAATAAAAAATAAAATAAAATAAAAGTAATGTAGTGGCCCTTTAATTCTGGATTTCAGATAATGTTCTGTTACTAATAATATCATAATTCTGTCATTCTTGGTCTTATTGTGCTTGGAAAGAAAGCATAATTGATTAATTTTTTTTTTGTATCTGATACAAAGCTAAAACTTTTGTTAAAGGTGACAGCATGGAGTGTAGGAATATTAAAAGCACAAAGAATTTTTTTCCCCATTCTAATACATTAAAGGCATGCTGAGAAAGCCAAGATCTATGAGTCATATTAATGAAATGGTAGAAAAGAGACCCAAGGTTAGGGTTCAATTGTGTGAATACTAATCAATTTCTTTAACCTGGTGGATTAATTAGTATGAGTTCTGACTCCTGCAGATTTGTGGCTGAGGCCAGAGGCTAAATGGTTAAGGCTCTGGGTTACTGATCAAAAGGTTGCAGGTTCATGCCCTAACACTGTCAAGGCCACTGATCCTCTCTGGTCCAGGGGGCAATGTATTGTGACTGACCCTGAACTCTGATCCCAGCTTGCTAGGAAAAAAAAAAATCACTGTAATGTAAATCAAAGCCATCATCATCATCATCTTCTTTTTCTTCTAAGAAGCAGCCTCAAATCCCATTATGTGTCCTGGAGCTCGATTTAAAGGCAGGATATCCAAATTAAAATTAGGACCATGTTGTTGTTCAGTTGCCGGATTTTTCCCTCAGGCCAGGAACAAACTTGCTTTCAGAAATTAAAGCGTATCGATTTCCAAAGGACATAACAGAGCGACATGCTTGACGTGCTGCGGTTAAAAGAGATGAGTGGATAGACGCTCACACTGGGATCTGGACCAGACATTTTATTTCAACTTATATGAAATATTATATATTTAAAAGCAGAATTTTGGATGAGACTTTGCTAGCTAGCTTCAGTAACTCACCCTGCCTTGTATATACAAGATCAGTTGTCAACTTCCTCTTTCTTCTTAGCAACAAACCATGCTGAGGTCGTTTCTTGCCTTTCTGCTAAGAAAGCAATCAACCAAAAAACACACTGTGTATCGAGTGTGATGTAATAACCATGGCTGAGATGTAGGCGAGCAGGAAATACCAGAAATTATAGAATGTATGTAACAGAAAGCCCAAAGATCTATGGTTCAAGAGAGCAAACTTTCTTAGTTGTCCATCACAGCAACACTAGCCAATCAAAGGCAGTGGTGACATCATGTACATATAAAAAGGTAGATGCTAATGCTGCCCTGTGATGTAGCATGGAAAGATTCAGCTGGCGGCTTCATGTGTCTCTAAGATATGGAACAGCCTTCTCCCTTTACATTTGGACCAAATCCACAGCTAATCCAACAGGGCAAGTCCAAAGAATAACGAATATAATAAGCAGAAAGATCAGTAAATGAAATATTTTTTTTCACAAGCATGATTATAGACAAGACTTTGCACCATTTTAAGGCTCACCTAGATGACAGGAAAGGAACCTGATGAGTTCTTCGACTGCTGTAGCCCGTCCACCTCAAGGTGTTGTGCAAGGTGTTGAGATGCTTTTCTGCTCACCACAATTGTAAAGAGTGATTATATGAGTTACTATATCCTTCTTGGCATCTCAAACCTCTCAAATTTACCTTTTTGGCATTTGGCAGACGCCCTTATTCAAAGCGACTTACATTTTATCAAATTTTTTATACAACAGAGCAATTAAGGGGTTAAGCGCCTTGTTCAGGGTCCAGCAGTGGCAGTTTGGTGGACCTAGGATTCAAAGTCACAACTTTCTAATCAGTAGTCCAACGTCTTAACCACTAAGCTATCACATCCCTCAAATCTGACAATTTTCTTCTAAAATCTTATCAACAAGCCGTTTCCACCCACAGAACCTTTGTTAGCGTTTTTGTTTCTCGCACCATATATTGGAAACTCTGTAGAAAAATCCCAGGAGATCAGTGGTTTCAAAAATACTCAAACCAGCCCATCTGTACCAGAGGCCATGCAGTATCATGTGCTGCTGCCACATGATTGGCTGATTATGTACAGGGGTATACAGGTACATCTCAATAAATTAGAATGTGGTGGAAAAGTTCATTTATTTCAGTAATTCAACTCAAATTGTGAAACTCGTGTATTAAATAAATTCAGTGCACACAGACTGAAGTAGTTTAAGTCTTTGGTTCTTTTAATTGTGATGATTTTGGCTCACATTTAACAAAAACCCACCAATTCACTCTGTCAACAAATTAGAATATGGTGACATGCCAATCAGCTAATCAACTCAAAACACCTGCAAAGGTTTCCTGAGCCTTCAAAATGGTCTCTCAGTTTGGTTCACTAGGCTACACAATCATGGGGAAGACTGCTGACCTGACAGTTGTCCAGAAGACAATCATTGACACCCTTCACAAGGAGGATAAGCCACAAACATTCATTGCCAAAGAAGCTTTGGGTGTTCACAGAGTGCTGTATCCAAGCATGTTAACAGGAAGTTGAGTGGAAGGAAAAAGTGTGGAAGAAAAAGATGCACAACCAACCGAGAGAACCGCAGACCCTTATGAGGATTGTCAAGCAAAATCCATTCAAGAATTTGAGTGAACTTCACAAGGAATGGACTGAGGCTGGGGTCAAGGCATCAAGAGCCACCACACACAGACGTGTCAAGGAATTTGGCTACAGTTGTCGTATTCCCCTTGTTAAGCCACTCCTGAACCACAGACAATGTCAGAGGCATCTTACCTGGGCTAAGGAGAAGAAGAACTGGACTGTTGCCCAGTGGTCCAAAGTCCACTTTTCAGATGAGAGCAAGTTTTGTATTTCATTTGGAAACCAAGGTCCTAGAGTCTGGAGGAAGGGTGGAGAAGCTCATAGCCCAAGTTGCTTGAAGTCCAGTGTTAAGTTTCCACAGTCTGTGATGATTTGGGGTGCAATGTCATCTGCCATCAATGTCATTGGTTCATTGTGTTTTTTGAAAACCAAAGTCACTGCACCCGTTTACCAAGAAATTTTGGAGCACTTCATGCTTCCTTCTGCTGGCCAGCTTTTTGAAGATGCTGATTTCATTTTCCAGCAGGATTTGGCACTGCCCACACTGCCAAAAGCACCAAAAGTGGGTTAAATGACCATGGTGTTGGTGTGCTTGACTGGCCAGAAAACTCACCAGACCTGAAGCCCATAGAGAATCTATGGGGTATTGTCAAGAGGAAAATGAGAAACAAGAGATCAAAGAATGCAGATGAGCTGAAGGCCACTGTCAAAGAAACCTGGGCTTCCATACCACCTCAGCAGTGCCACAAACTGATCACCTCCATGCCACGCCCAATTGAGGGAGTAATTAAAGCAAAAGGAGCCCCTACCAAGTATTGAGTACATGTACAGTAAATGAACATACTTTCCAGAAGGACAACAATTCACTAAAAATGTTTTTTTATTGGTTTTATGAAGTATTCTAATTTTTTGAGAGAGTGAATTGGGGGTTTTTTGTTAAATGTGAGCCAAAATCATCACAATTAAAAGAACCAAAGACTTAAACTACTTCAGTCTGTGTGCACTGAATTTATTTAATACATGAGTTTCACAATTTGAGTTGAATTACTGAAATAAATGAACTTTTCCACCACATTCTAATTTATTGAGATGCACCTGTATATACACAATACCATTCAAAAGTTTGGGATCACTTGGAATTTTCCTTATTTTCCACTTGTGCACCAGCTCTCCAACACCTTTTTGTGGAGCTGTTTGTGCTAGCATGGTAAAATAAGTTCTTAGAGAAGAAAGAGAAGAATCTTTCTTTTTGGCCATTTTGAGTAAACAAACCCACAACTCCTGATTCTCTAGATACTGAACTAACCTAAAGAAGACAACATTTATTACAGTTACATTTCTGGCATTTGGCAGACGTCCTTAGCCAGAGTGACTTACATTTTATCTGATTTTTTTTATACAGCTGAGCAATTAAGGGGTCAAGGGTCTTGCTCAAGAGCCCAGCAGTGTCAGCTTGGTGGACCTGGTGTTCAAACTCACAACCTTCCAATCAAAGGTCAAATGACCTTTTGACCAATTTCAGAGTGCCAAGAAGGCTATAGTAACTCATGTAATCACTCTTTACAACCATGGTGAGCAGAAAAGGATCACAAAATGCCTCGAACCTTGAGGTGCATGGGCTACAGCTTTCGAAAAACTCATCAGGTTCCTTTCCTGTCAGCCATGTAAGCCTTCATACTTTGCAAAGTCTTGTCCATAATCGCGTTTGTGAAAAACTATTTCATTTACTGATGTTTCTGCTTATACGATTTGCTATTATTTGGACTTGCCCTGTTGGATTAGCTGTGGATTTGGTCCAAAGGTAAAGGGAGAAGGCTGTTCCATATCATAGAGACACATGAAGCCGCCAACTGAATCTTAATAACTAAGCTACCACATCATTGCCTTCTTAACCAGTACAACAGTTTTCTAATAATCAATTAGCCTTAAAAATTATTAGCTTGGATTAGCAACCATAAAATAAGACTGAAACAGAGTACTGATGGTTGTTGATAACGAGCCTCTGTGTGACGGTGTAGATTTTTCTTTAAAAATCATGTTTTATCCATTTTTGAAATGGATAAAAATGGGGTTTTCTCTGGAAAACATGGAAATTCCCAAGTGATCCCACAAACTTTGAACTTTAGTGTACAAATGCTTTTTAGTGTAATTTTTACTATTTGAGCTTGTTAATTTAGTTCATTTATTAATTTCACCATTGAAAATTTCTGTATAATATTAAACTCACATTTATTTACCAAAACAGAGCTGAAGGAACATCAACGTTGTACGTAATTACCCTTCTAATTACAATAATTCCCACAGTTGTGTCTTTCCACATATTGTTTCAAACAAAATTGTGCCATTATTGAGTGTTTCCAAGCCAATGGAGTGTTTACAGTCCATTCTTATCAACTAACAAGCAATTATGACAATCATAACGTTTTTGGATTCAATATTGAAACTGGCATGATTTCAAGACTTTTTTCCTCACATCAAAACGACGTCTCATGAATAAAAAAATGTATCCGATTTCTCTCACTCGAGCATTCGTGGTTCATGGTTATAGTGTTAGCAGTGATCGCATAACATATGACTTAATATCCATCATATAACAGTGAACACGCTACAAATTCAAATCGCTGCCAGCATGACGGCTCCAATCCAATATTTATCGAAGTGACTGCTGATTTCTTCGACATCACGCATCACAGGGACATGGCGCTCCTGCGTTTCCTCTCTGCAACAGGTTAATGAGAGCAGAGTGCGAGTGGCGTGTCTCGCACCCAAACCGCAGTGTCCCTCCAGTCTCTCAGATTTAGCCTCGCAGCCAGGAGATTTAAACAACCGCTTTGCAACACGCCCAGCACGACGCCTCATACATATTTTCATAATGCTCAGAAAAGGAGGAAAGTAAGATGTATTATTCATGCGGCTATGATCTGTATGAGCCGCTTCTCTGTTTCCTTCTCGGGGCTATATCACTTTGCCGAAGCGATACATAAAGTCAGACTTTTTGCCCATTTTCACTTGAAGTCTAATATCACAAATATAGCTTCATATCCACAGGTTTGGGCTATTTTTTTTTTCTCAAATGTATCCGGTCCTGTCAAATTCTTCATTCTGATTGGTCAAAAGGTGCTGATTAATGACTCACAGGTTTATATTAATGCTCTTGGAGATGGAGACTAATATGGAGGGTTTAATATCTGGTGTCAGGGTTCACTTTATAAGAAGACATAACTTTTCCATTCATTTTATTCATAGCTTCTGTAACATAAGTTTGAACTGGAACTTACTTGTTTTGTGGAATGTAAATTGTAACTACGTCTGTATTAAATGTTAAAAAAAAGTGGGAAAAAATAATTAATTGTTGATATATTGCTGTAGGATGTAGAAACATTCCTCTTCAATAGCTATACATGTTTTTTTCCTTAACAACCACACCTTTTTTTCTGACACTGGAGACTCCTTTCACAAACGTTAAATAAACATCTTTACATAACCCTTCACGATATCAATGATTACTCATCTGTTTAATATTCATCTCAGCGTATGAACCTGATCATGATACAAGTTGTTACTATAGAAACAGTGACATTAATATAAATCTTGTCTTTTTGACCAATCAGAATTGAGAAGTTATTAGAGCGGTTAGTAGAGTAAAGCACCTGTAACAAACTGTGGGCTGTGGGCAGAGGGAGCATACACTCTGTGACCTTTTTGTGTGTGTGTGTGTGTGTGTGTGTGTGTGTCGTGCTGCTAGCTCTGTTAGAGCGCTAAGTGAATGTTTATCAAGGCTGCAGGGCGTTTTTTATGACTGGGTTCTTCCTGCTTGGGTCAGGGAGGAGATGAATGTGTGTCATTCAGAGTTGGAGGTCGTAATTAGAACACAGCCTTTGGCAAAGTGACACACACACACACACACACACACACATACACACACACACACATGGGCATTCGACCTCCCTTTTAACGTACAAGGAATTCAAATCAGCATAGATCTATATAAGATCTCTCCATATAATCTCTTGGTAATCTCCTCCCAAACACACCCGTAAACACAAAAATAAAAACAAATGAATAAAAATAAAACGCACTTTCATCAAGCAGGCATTCCTCAGGAGGGCGTGCAGAGGAGCAGGTTAATGCCTCGATGATTTATTCAAATATTGATCCGCTGAGAGGAGCGAGAGCAATTACCGGCGAGCAAAAACACTGCCTCCGACACCCATCATCCCCGGCGGTTTGCTGTACACCAACACAATTCATCAAGCACTTCTGTCATTAAGTGAGATATTTCTATTACTCCTGTCTGGGAAAATATCCATGAGTCACGCATCACTTAGCAACAACACTTAGCAAGGAGGGAAAAAAAATATGGCTTCATTTAAAATGCAGATCCTGCAGGCGAGGCAATCAAACACAAAGGGCCGCTGCATCAGTGCGGTTTTCAGTCAAAACCTCCAGCAATCGATCACGAAAGAGGCTCTGACGGATTTTGGGCCTGCGTCTCATAATTCGGAAACAGAAAGTATTTGGGAGTGATGATTTATCGGGTTCATTTGGAAGGGGAAAAAAAGCAGATTAGGAGCGTCGGAAAAACGGAGGGATGATAAATGGAGATAGAGAGAGAATTACGCGTCTCGTTCATCTTCTGAACTCTGACAGGAAGTCCCCAGCTACGTGAACTCATCATATCAAAGCCTGCCACCGTAAATGAGCAGAGAAAATTCAGAATTCTTAACTTCGCAAGGTGACAAGTCGATGACCTCAGGGGTTTTTCTAACCACGGCAGAAGACTTTGGAATTGAGTGGATGCTGAGCATGGAAGAAGGAATCCTGCGGTAAAAGAAACGATTCCGTCTGCTAGAACATGATGACTACGATTCTGTTTTATTATCAAGACTTCGCCGATATTTCTGTAATTTAAAGTCGATCGGATTTTCAGCTGCAAAAATCCTAACAGACAAATTTCTTTTCTCGAGCGAGACCAATCTTCAACTTCACAAGCACCATGCTGTGCGTTCTGTTGATTGACTTATTAACTTATTTATTTATTACTTATTTCAAATGAGTCCTTCATACTTCAGGCTGAATTGAACACATTCTGCATTACGGATAAGCTCATTGGAATGCAGATTAAAATAAAAATGAGTTTTATACATAAGCAGTAAAGACATCTTTTGTGGACAGACATCACACTACCTTGGCTGTGAAGATGAAAGGACCTTGTACTTTTTTCTTTATTCTGATGACCATGAGCTGCTCAGAAGTAACAAGCCGTGTCAATTCATTGACTATAGACACAAAAGTAAAAATTTTCTTAGGAGGAAAAAAGTGTGGAGTTTGCATGTTCTCCCCGTGCCTCGGGGGTTTCCTCCGGGTGCTCCGGTTTCCTCCCCCAGTCCAAAGACATGCATGGTAGGTTGATTGGCATCTCTAAATTGTCCGGAGTGTGTGATTGCGTGAATGAATGAGAGTGTGTGTGTGTGTGTGTGTGCCCTGCGATGGGTTGGCACTCCGTCCAGGGTGTATCCTGCCTTGATGCCCTATGACGCCTGAGATAGGCACAGGCTCCCCCGTGACCCGAGTGTAGTTTGGATAAGCGGCAGACAATGAATAATTTCATTATTTTATTTATTTATTTATTTATTTATTTAAGAAAAGGGGGAACAATGCATATTAATGAACATTAAGACAATGTAAATATGCCAGATTATAGCCTTAGGCTAATTTCCATCTGCAGACCCCCTGGCAGGTAGATGTTACACATGAAAAGAAAGAAATGAAAAACTATACACAACACAATAAAACAAAGACAGACACGCTAATACAACAATCAATTTTAAAATACACAAAGGAACAGCGACAAGTTAATTAGAGGAAGAGAAAGAAAATAATTTACAGTTCATCTGTATTGCACTGAATGTAAGTGAGAAAGAAAAATAATAATAAAAATATGGATATTGCACAGGCCCATCTTACAAACTAATTAGAATGCAGTTCACATATGATCGCATGTTTGGATCTCTCTCAACCACCGTTTCAATTGTGTTTTAAAAGTAAGAAAAGTTGTACATTCCCTCACTGAAAGTGGAATGCTGTTCCAAAACCTTGAGCCCTGAAATGACAGAACGTTTTGAGAAAAGGATGTACGTCTAACTGGGGGCTCACAGTCACCTCTAACAGTGGCCCGTGTTACTCGTGAACCAGAGCCACTAAGAGATTTCTGTTTGATAAACTCATTCAATGGGGGAGGAGCCAACTTGTGAATAACTTTATGAATCAGACAAGCAGATTTAAATGTTTTAAAATTTGAAGAACTTAAAAAACTATATTTATCAAGAACGTTACAGTGGTGGTAAGAAAAAGGCTTCTTATCCAGAACTTTCAATGCCTTATATTATATTTCTCTTATATTAGAGTTAGTTATACCTTTAACTGGGTAACATTTTGATGCAGTGTCTATACTTTCACATAAGTATTCAAAAAATTTTCAGTTCTTTGTCTACAACTGATATTTATTTCCTTTCTTAAATCTGATTGGTAAGAAGGTGTTGAATAATTTACTATTAGAAAATCACAGCTAATAATAATACATGATACTGTGATTAGGAGCCATCACCTGAGTTCTGAGCCACTTCCGAGGTAGAGCCACTTCAGGGTTAGAGACACTTTCGAGTTAGAAGCACTTCAGTTTTTTTTTTGTTTTTTTGGCTTGTTCCATTGTTTCTTGATTTCATTGTGTACCGACCTCGTTTTGTGTATTTTTGACCAACATGTTTTTGCCTTGTTTACAACGTGGACTGCCTCTTTTGTGCTTTAATCTTTGTACCTATTCTATTGGACCGGTTTTTGGATTAGGCTTTGGATTTGTTTGCTGTTGCTTCTTAATAAACCGCAAAATGGATTCCACACCATCTGCTTCTAAACCCAGCATTACAATACTAATGTTATCGTTTCTATAGTAACAACCTACAGAGGGAATTTATTTCATAATGATGTAAAGTTGAGTCATTTATAGTACGTGTCTTCTGGAAGTATATTACCGTGTTTATTATCAGCACAGTGATGTGAAAGATCTTAGAATATTTCCACGAAGACTCAGACAACTCATCATCATACCCTCTAAGCTAAAGAAGATTCCAGAACAGTGAAATGAAGTTTGGACAGTCATCACTCCATCACTCCATTCCAGTCCAGTTAGCTGTCTTGACTATTCAAAGCAATGTTCAAGGTTCTTCCTGATCAAAGACACAATCCTCCGGATCTCCCCATGACGCTCTCACTCTAATATGAGCAGCTTTATATCTGGAATCTAAAGCAGCTATGACAACGTGAAGTGAACTGCTTTTTTTGTTGTTGGTAACTTTCCCACATCGCTTTCCCACAGACGCCAAAAATCCATCTTCATTACACGGATTACGCTCGGCCGCAGATCAGAAGTCACTCTAAATGATGCAAAAAATCTATCTGGTCCAAAATAAACGAAAAGAGCTGCTGTTGGACTCACTGCTACGTTCAAATGGGCTTCAAATTGCCGGTGCAGTGTTGCCTATGCGTTTTGGCAAGCGCTCCCGCTTCCATCTAATTGATGTCAGATTTCCATATTGGCCACATCTGCGTAGCAAATGCCATTTTTTACAGGGATGAACAGAGAGGGATGGAAGAATGGAGGAGGATGTCTTTCGGCTTGTCAATCTGACAGGTGTGACAATTGGAGAGATATTACAATTGAACAAAACCGATGGAGGAAAAAAAACAAACAAAATCGTAAGAGACACCCGGCGCTTAGCGATCTTTATCTTTCATTTTTATATGAAGCAATTATCTCGCACCTTTAATACCATAATGAAATGAAGTTTATAAACTCAAGTAGGCCTAAAAAGGGATTCATTTAGCTTAGAGACAAAATGCCTGAAGGCAATTTTACTGGCTACATTATCCACATTATTCTTCCACGTTTAGGATTTAGAAAAGTAATTACTCAATGTGTTCAGTTAAGCATTGGATTGGCCAGACAAAAATAAAAAGAAAGAAAGAAAAGAATAAGCTTATTGTTCGTGCTAACCATCATCACATGCAGTGACGTTTAAATGTTACAACTCACAGCTTCAGGTTTCCTTCCACCTTCTAAAAACAAGCCAGTAGTTAGAAATTCATTGTCTACCGCTTATCCAATCTATTCTCGGGTCACGGGGAGCCTGTGCCTATCTCAGACGTCATCGGGCATCAAGGCAGGATACACCCTGGAGGAGTGCCAACCCATCGCAGGGCACACACACACTCTCATTCACTCACGCAATCACACACACTACGGACAATTTAGAGATGCCAATCAACCTACAATGCATGTCTTTGGACCGGGGGAGGAAACCCCCGAGGCACGGGGAGAACATGCAAACTCCACACACACATGGCGGAGGCGGTAATCGAACCCCCAACTCTGGAGGTGTGAGGCAAACGTGCTAACCACCAAGACACCATGACCCCCTTATTAGGTAGAAATGCTATGCTAAATTGCCCCTTTTTTACTTCTATGCTGGTGGAAGTTGGTGACTTTTAGTCTCATGCTGGTGAAAGTTGGTGGGTTTTTATTCCTATCCCGAAGGAAGTGGGTGGTTTGTACTCTCATGCTGGTGGAATCTGTGATTATTACTCTCCTGCTGGTGGAAGTAGGTGGTTTTTCACTCTCCTGCTGGTGGAAGTTAGTGGTTTTTACTCTTATGCTGGTTGAAGTTAGTGGTTTTTTATCAGAATGTTGGTGAAAATTGGTGTTTTTATACTCTCATGCTGGTAATCTAGCCATGGGGGTCACAGTCCAGTGACTTCTGTGCCGGTCCCAAGCCCGGATAAATAGAGAGGGTTGCGTCAGGAAGGACATCCGATGTAAAACATTGACAAATTTAACCATGCGAATCGTCAGTACTCTGAATTTCATACCGGATCGGTCGAGGCCCGGGTTAACAACGACCGCCATCGGCGCCGTTGACCTACAGTGGTTGGGCTACTGTTGGTCGAAGAAGTAGAGGAGGGAGGAGAGTGCACAGACAGAGAGAGAAGAGGAAAGGTAAGAGTGTAGGACTGAGAATAGGAACTCTGAATGTTGGTACTATGACAGGGAAAGGTAGAGAGCTGGCTGATATGATGGAGAGAAGGAAGGTGGATATACTGTGTGTACAGGAGACCAGGTGGAAGGGTAGCAAGGCTCGTAGTATACGAGCAGGATTCAAGCTGTTTTATTATGGTGTGGATAGTAAGAGAAATGGGGTAGGTGTGGTCCTGAAGGAGGAGTTTGTGAGGAATGTTCTGGAGGTGAAGAGAGTGTCAGACAGGGTGATGAGTCTGAAGTTAGAGATTGAAGGGGTGATGTTGAATGTTGTTAGTGGTTATGCCCCACAGGTAGGTTGTGAGTTAGAGGAGAAAGAGAGATTCTGGAGTGAATTAGATGAGGTGATGGAGAGTATTCCCACTGGTGAGAGAGCGGTGATAGGAACGGATTTTAATGGACATGTTGGTGAGGGGAACACAGGTGATGAGGAGGTGATGGGCAAGTTTGGAGTTAAGGAAAGGAACCTTGAAGGACAGATGGTAGTGGACTTTGCTAAGAGGATGGACATGGCTGTGGTTAACACTTATTTTCGGAAGAGGGAGGAGCATAGAGTGACTTACAAGAGTGGAGGTAGGAGAACACAGGTAGACTACATCCTATGTAGAAGAGGCAATCTGAAAGAGATTAGTGACTGTAAAGTGGTAGTGGGAGAGAGTGTAGCCAGACAGCATAGGATGGTGGTGTGTAGGATGACTTTAATGACTTTTATGTTGCAAAGTTTAAAAAAAAAAAAAAAAAAAGAAAATTCCAAGTCAGTTTAGGCTAATGGTATCCCAAGTTTGTGTCCTATTGAAACAGTGTTAATGTATTCATTGAATGAGAACTAAAGCACTTTCGTACGTCTGTAAGAAGAAGGTCAAAGATAGAGAAGAAAACCAAGTGGTGGAAGCTGAAAAAGGAGGAATGTTGTGAGGAATTTAGACAGAAGTTGAGGCAGGCTCTGGGTGGTCAGGTAGTGCTGCCAGATGACTGGGAAACTACAGCAGAAGTCATCATGGAGACAGGGAGAAAGGTGCTGGGTGTGTCATCTGGAAGGAGGAAAGAAGAAGGAGACTTGGTGGTGGAATGAGGAAGTTCAGGATAGTGTCCAGGGGAAGAGGTTAGCCAAGAAGAAGTGGGACATGGACAGGACTGAAGAGAATAGACAGGAATACAAGGAGTTACAGCGCAGAGTGAAGAGGGAGGTCTCTAAGGCCAAGCAGAAGGCATATGAAGAGTTGTACACTAGGTTAGACACTAGAGAAGGACAGAAGGACTTGTACAGGTTAGCTAGGCAGAGGGATCGAGATGGGAAGGATGTGCAGCAAGTTAGAGTTATTAAGGATAGAGATGGAAGGGTGCTCACAAGTGAGGAGAGTGTACAGAGGAGATGGAAGGAGTACTTTGAGGAGCTGATGAATGAGGAAAATGAGAGGGAAAAAAGAGTAGAAGGGGTGAACTCTGTGGAACAGAAATTAGATAAGATTAGAAAGGATGAAGTCAGGAAGGCTTTGAAGAGGATGAAAAGTGGGAAGGCAGTTGGTCCTGACGACATCCCGGTGGAGGTCTGGAAGTGTCTAGGAGAGGCAGCAGTGGAATTTTTAACTAGTTTGTTCAACAGGGTTTTAGAGAGTGAGAGGATGCCTGAGGAATGGAGAAGAAGTGTGTTAGTGCCGATCTTTAAGAATAAGGGTGACGTCCAGAGTTGCAGCAACTATAGGGGGATAAAGTTGATGAGCCATACAATGAAGCTATGGGAAAGAGTAGTGGAAGCTAGGTTAAGGAAGGTAGTGGAAATTTGTGAGCAGTAGTATGGCTTCATGCCCAGAAAGAGCACAACAGATGCAATTTTTGCTCTGACAATTTTGATGGAGAAGTATAGGGATGGTCAGAGGGAGTTGCACTGTGTGTTTGTAGACTTGGAGAAAGTGTATGACAGGGTGCCAAGAGAAGAGCTGTGGTACTGTGTGAGGAAGTCAGGAGTAGCAGAGAAGTATGTCAGAGTGGTGCAGGACATGTATGAGAGGAGCAGGACAGTGGTGAGGTGTGCTGTAGGTCAGACAGAGGAGTTCAAAGTGGAGGTGGAACTGCATCAGGGATCGGCTCTGAGCCCCTTCCTGTTTGCTATAGTGATGGACCAGTTGTCAGAGGAGGTCAGACAGGAGTCTCCTTGGACAATGATGTTTGCAGATGACATTGTGATCTGTAGTGAGAGCAGGGAGCAGGTGGAGGAAAACCTGGAGAGGTGGAGGTTTGCGCTGGAGAGAAGAGGAATGAAGTCGTAGTAAGTCTGAGTACATGTGTGTGAATGAAATGGAGGGAAGTGGAACAGTAAGGTTACAGGGTGAAGAGGTGAAGAAGGTACAGGAGTTTAAGTACTTGGGGTCAACAGTCCAGAGTAATGGAGAGTGTGGGAAAGAGGTAAAGAAGCGAGTGCAGGCAGGTTGGAATGGGTGGAGAAAGGTGTGGGGAGTTCTGTGTGAGAGGAAAATATCAGCGAGAATCAAGGGGAAGGTGTACAGGACAGTGGTGAGAGCGGCCATGCTGTATGGTTTAGAGACAGTGTCACTGAGGAAGAGACAGGAGTCAGAGCTAGAGGTAGCAGAGCTGAAGATGTTGAGGTTCTCTTTGGGAGTGACAAGATTGGACAGGATTAGGAACGAGTACATCAGAGGGACAGCTCATGTTGGACATTTGGGGGACAAAGTTAGGGAGGCCAGATTAAGATGGTTTGGACATGTTCAGAGGAGGGAGAGTGAGTATATTGGTAGGAGAATGTTGGACATGGAGCTGCCAGGCAGGAGGCAAAGAGGAAGGCCATAGAGGAGGTATATGGATGGAATTAATGAGGATATGAAGCTAGTGGGTGCAAGGGTTGAGGATGCAGAAGATAGGGATAGGTGGAGAGAGATGATTCGCTGTGGAGACCCCTGAAAGGAAAAGCTGAAAGAAGAAAAAGAAGATACTCTCATGTTGGTGGAAGTGGGTGTTTTTATAATCTCATGCTGTTGGAAGTGGGTGTTTTTTAATCTCATTCTGCTGAAAGTGGGTGGTTTTACTCTCATGCTGGTGGAAGTTGGTGGTTTTTACTCTCATGCTGGTGGAATCTGTGATTATTACTCTCATGCTGGTGGAAATAGGTGGTTTTTCACTCTCCTGCTGGTGGAAGTTAGTGGTTTAGACTCTTATGCTGGTTGAAGTTAGTGGTTTTTTATCATAATGCTGGTGAAAATTGGTGTTTTTATAGTCTCATTCTGGTGAAAGTTGTTGGTTTTTCCACTGTCATGCTGGCGGAAGTTGGTGGTTTTTACTCTCATGCTGGTGGAAGTTGGTGGTTTTTACTCTCATGCTGGTGGAAGTTGGTGGTTTTTACTCTCATGCTGGTGGAAGTTGGTGGTTTTTACTCTCATACAGGTGGAATTTGGTGGTTTTTCCACTGTCTTGCTGGTGGAAGTTGAACTGAGCAGTCTGGTTTTTACTCTGATGGGGGGTTAAAGCCTAGAATAAGCTATAACACACACAGGTTTGTAAATGAATATGTTCCAGTCCTGCACTGCTCTCACACACCACATTCAGTCATTTCTGCATTTTTTTATTCACTGCTGTAGTCAATAATGTGGAAATGTCAGTACTGTACGGCTGATGTGATCATAAAGATCAGTAATCTGATGAGATTTTAACTCTTCGACTATGAACATTCACAGTTTCCTTTCAAAAGTGTCTCCTAGGCTGAAATATTGAGCTGGATTTCTGTATTTCTCCACATGCACGTGTTAGCTGGTCATCTGAGGTAAAGCGCAGTCTCTTCTCCTTCAATCTCACGTAGTGATGAGTGTCTTGCAGTCATATTCAAGCACCTGTGAGTGCCTCCAAAATGGCAGCCATGCATATTTAATGGCACCCGGCGGCTGGTGGAGCGGTTCCCCTGGCATGAGGTGTGACAGGAAGGAGGAGGTACACTAAGTGCCAAGCCACCTCAGAAACGGCGTCTCGGTGTTGGTATTTACCCTGCGAGCTGGAGGCCGTGTGCGATCTGACGCCTCTGCTGCAAAAATAGAAGTTTGTTGAGGACTAAAAGCAGCGTGAACGTTTAATTACGGAAATGAAGTCAGTCATGGATTCAATAAGGCATTTGTTAAGAGCTAAGGCAGAGTGGGAGGCCCATGAGGAGCGAGAATAGGAAAGTGACTGCGCCGAAGGGGTCACGGGAACAACAACGGTGGCTGAAATGAGGGAACAAATTAATTAGCGCGACGTTCATCTGTCACTTTATCCTGCAGCTGCTCCACTCGTTGCTCTAGATTTATTCCTGCTCTCACTAATGTCTCTAATGTCTGCTGTGCTGCCCAAGGGCTCCTGAAGACACACTACTGCACCTTACAGTGAGCTCTGTGTGTGTGTGTGTGTGAAGAACGATGTGCTTTTGAGCATATGTGGGTTCGCATGTGTGTGTGTGTGTGTTTGTGGCTCAGCAATCATTTACACACTGCTTGTGACTCGATTACAGGGAGAATAAGAGACGGAGTATAAAACAGATCTTGCTAGTTATTTTGTGAAGTATTAGTGTGTTACTAACCCTACTAAAATCTTATTCTATAATATTATACAAAATATAAAATATGGTAATGTTAATTGCTACTCGTTTATCTGCATTAAAGAACTCGACTTAAAAGCGCTGCTGAGGAAACGATAAACACAACAAAGAGGGGTTTTTTTTATTGCATTAAAGCTGTTCAAATTAATCATTAGCATCATATCATCATATTTGCTTTTTTTTTTTTTTTTACATTTTGTTTTTTATCTGGTTACATATATATTTAAACACAGAGGGCATTGGTGGCTCAGTGGTAGGTTTCTCATCCAACAATGCGGAAGGCCTGGGTTCAATTCCCAGCCCATGCCCAAACCCCAACCACTGGATGCAGTGCCGGTCCCAAGCCTGGGAAAAATGGGAGGGTTGCGTCAGGAAGGGCAGCCGGCATAAAACTTGTACCAAGTTGTTGACCTGAACAGGGAGCAGCCGAAAGCAACATATATATTTAAACACAGAGAGGGTTTTTTGTTGTTTTTGTTTTTTTTCTGTGGTTTCTTTGTTAATTCATGTTTTGTCATGTTTTTTTGTGCTTAAGACAATTTAAATACATAACAGATAGATGTTGATTTAATTATATATATATATATATATATATATATAATAAATTATATGCCGATCAGATAAAGTAAACATATTCTAGTTATTATTTTGTGGTGATTTATTATTATTTTCAAATTTTTATTATTTTTAAAATGATTATATTAGCTACAAGTAAACATTGTATAATTTAAAATATTAAGCTAATTACTGAATTTAAAATCACATTTTTGCCATTATTAAATTATGCAGCACATTGAAACATACTACGCATTGTTGTTGATTTTATTATCTAATTGCTGACACGTTTAAAGCCATTAATATTCTGATTGCTAAAATCAAATTTCTTTCTCTGAACAGATTATGCTGTACATGGAAACCAGGCTCAGTGTTAATGTCACACTTTACCAAGGAGGAGGACCGAGAGGAAGCAGGTAAGTGCAGAGTGGACTTTAATTACGAAACACACTGGTGAAAATAAAGAAACTGAAATGGCGCACAAATAAAAGACACTGAAAAACAAGCTAAACTGAATCACTGTAGTTAGAACCCTTCACAAAGTCCCAAGGTGAAAAAACACAGACGATAGATCCACAGAGCACAGTCAGGAAGCGCCGTCTCTGAGGAAGCAACCATAATACTAGTCAACGACTGAGTGGAGTGAGGGAGCTAAATGGTGCACTGGAAATTGGGTGCAGGTGACAGTGCTAGAACTTCGGTGATTGGGGGCGTGGTTGAGTGGCTGTGGTCGGTGCATCCGTGACAGTTAACTACAAAACTCCCTGTGTGTTTAATTATATTTAATCCAGTCATACCAATAAGTGACAAGGGCACGAGCAGCTGGGAGGGACATGTGGAGTGACAGACAATTTAAACATCTATATATACACAACCGAACACACCAGAGGGACGCTCGGCAAAAACGCTGGTGCTGTGTGGGACTCAGCAGGGAAACTGAGAAATTATAATAGTGCTGCAGCAGCTGGTTTGTTCCACTTGCCAGAGTTTCTTAAACACAATTCCCTTGAGTGGTACATTCACACACACACACGGACAAAACATAGATATATTCAGACAGGAAGCAGTCAAGGAGAGAGAGAGAGCAAGAGAGAGAGATGTTTCTTACTAACAGGCTATAAAGTTGGATAAACAGGCTTTCAGTACATTTTGAAGGACACAGTATACTATGCAGCATGTCTCTTTTTACAGCATCACAGCACCAGATGTCCTTGTTCCTGTTCTAAGAGGACAGTAAGTATCAGCGTAAGCTTGAGAATAAACCATCTGAGGAAATTTCAACATTTGTAAATTCAAACTATATGCACGGACTTGATGGAAAGGCAGAAGGCAGAGAAATATTAAAATCCCCAAACTGCTATAAAGAAACAAATGATTTTAGGACAAATATTCGGAGTTGAAGATTTAACACCGACTTCAGTTATTCAGAAGTCACATGAATCATCTATTGTCATCTGGTGACCTCAGGTAGGTGCGTATCTCGACTCTCAATACAAAGAACTTGTTACTAAATTCCAACGAACCTTAAAGTGTTGAAAAAAAGAGCAGGAGATCTCTATTTATCATCCAAGCCTGTGCAATCAATATAACTGATGGTGGCTCCACTCTTTCCTGTCAGCTTACCAAGCTTCATACAATACTCTCTCCAGTATCCTCTAAACAAGCCGAGACTATTGTAAATAGAAACGCGTCGAATAGAAATGAAAACTGCCAGCATCGTGTGCATGCAAACCTTGACTTGTGAATACATTATTCTGACATATAAAGCGGTGCAGGAGTTACATACGAAGCAGAGCTTTCAAACATCATGCTGATGTTTGCGTAGACTTCAAAATATTGCCAAACACAAGGTGGGTGTGGCCAGGGGTTGTGCTTTCCAAGGATCTGTGTCGAATATCAGCCTGTTGTATTTTGTTTTTCCTTCCATAACACACCTGATTAATCTGATAAAGATTATTATTATGGCTTTTATTGACTGATTCAGAAATTTTAATCACAGTCGTGGTGATAAAACTTAAATCGGTAAACGTTGCTGCAGAGGTGTGCACTTTCCCTCATCGAACGCACCTGATTCAATTAATCAGCTTGACTTAAATTAGGCTTGTTAGAGCAGAAAGAAACACGACTGTGCAGTTCTCAGGCCCTCCATGGCACTGGAGTTTTAATTGAACTTTGTCACTATAATTATACATGGCAACAAAATGCTGTCGTCACTTCAAAGAATGCTAGTGACACAGTGTGTGGTTGTCCGGAAGGCAGCCATAAAGCAATTGAGGCTTAAATTCTTTGCTTGAGGACCAAAGTGTGGCTCTGTGGTAGTCCAGGGATTTGAACCCTTAAGTTATAAGCACAGTTTTATGCCACTGTTGCCCGTATTTGTGGTTTCACCTTCAAGTTCCTGGCCAAAAGCTCAAGAGATAATAGGGAGCTCATTAAAAAAAGGTAGAATTTCCACAACTAGAGAAAGACCATTTGAAGCCATGTATCACAAATTAGACAGTATATAGTGTTTACTTTCAGAGTCACAAGAAGAAGAAAAACAAGCAGCCTTTATTTCTTACATATACATTATAGAACGGTGAAATTCCACAGCTAAAGGAGTTTCAGCCATTATACAATGCCCCTGGAAAGAGGGTTAAGGGCCTTCTTCAAGAGCCCAGCAGTGGCAGCTTGGCAGTGCTGGAACTATCTGAGCCACAACCCAGGGCCTTAACCATTTAAATCTCCACTACCAAAGCAAATAATGTAGTAAAAGTACAGTTCTGTCAGGCAACTTTGGCAAATGAGGACATAAGTCATGCTTTGAGACTACCCTCTAACCTGGGTTACACGTAACTGGGACATACACGATGACAGAAATTGGCAAAACAAATGACCAGTGAGTGCCAGATCCTTTCAGACCAAGTAAAACTGAGCTGTGCCTGGATTGAATATTATATCAAACTACTCCTCCAGTGTCCTAATCGACTTTCTCTTGCCCCTGATCCAGTAGCATCACAAATTATCTTCTAGTTCTGCTGACCGAAAGTAGAACTGTGCTACATTCAAACACCATTGCTGGGGGCCATACAATCAAGTGACCATACAATTCTTTTCTTTAATCCAGAGTAGGATTCTAAGCTAAGCTCCTGCCAATGACTCCCATCTGGTCCTGGGTGTTGTGTCTTCCATCCAACTTTTAAGAAGCCTGTTGTGTTTGTGTCCATGACAAGATGTCATGGCTTTGATTGAAGTGCGCTTGTTTTGCCTTGCTAAAACCTTGTTATTTCACCTGAAGTTCAAAATGTAAGGTGATAGACTTTACACAGGTTTTCACACACAAGTTAAGAGGCAATTGCAATACAGACAAGTACAGGAGCAAGACTTGACCTTGAGAATCTACTGCAAGTGTGACCAAGACAAAGAGTTTTGAGGTTATGATGCGATAGATTTGGTCAACAAATAATATTTGCTATAAAACCTGGTTACAGCAGAAGCAAAATTGAAGTGTTTGATGTGTCTGATGATATAACGTGTAACCTTTCTCAGATAGTTCTCAGATAGGAATGTACCATAGCTAGCATGAGCAGGCTATTTTTTGAGCTGTTGCTGAGGCTGAATTCTGACCTTTCAGGCAACAGATTAAGTTGCTTGCCATATAGGAAGACTTTAATAAAGATAGACTCTTGTTTATCAAATAAATCAAGTCAGAATGATAGGTCAAACTCTGCTATGAAGTACTTTCATTTAAAAATGACTCGTGCTGTAGAACCCTGCAGAGTGAAACATGGCTGCAGAACTGTAAGACAGCAAGGCCTTGCTGAGCTGCTCGAGTGCGGAAATGGATGTATCCTGGCTGTGCGATGACTTCACTGACTGGAGAAGAAGCATCAGAGAAGGGGATGCAAACACACGACTCGTCCAGCTTTTTGCCTAAGGGTGGTGTCTAACAAACTTGTGTTCCCTAGCTGAGTCTTGGTGCAGATGTGCCATTAAAGAGAAGACTCAATAGACCAATAGAGGACAAAATGAACTAAAGCCCCACTGAAGTAATAGCAGGGTGCTGTTGCGCTTCATCAGCCATCGCCAGGGGCAAGTATCCGGCAAGAAAGTATCCATCTGGGTAAGCAAAGTATAGGGATTTCCCTGGGGGACATCTATTTGTCTGTTCCTGTTGCAAAGAATGTTGGTTTAAAACGCACTTTTTCTGGCCTGCATGCCAACAGAAGTACTGATTCATTACCATATCATCACCAGCTAATGGTAGTGCAAAGGCACCAACCTCTGTTACCCCAGAGATGCCGAAAGATCGTGCGTTGTTTTGTCGCACATTTGTCATTTTACACATAGAAAGACATCAGTCCTCATGTCAAAGCAAATATGTCCTAGCATAAGAGTAGGATATTAAAAATATTAAAAGATCTGGATTTGTGATCAAATCTAAAGCTAATGCTGTGCTTGGGCCACTGAATGGAACAATAACATTAAATTACATGTCTCTTTAACCTCCTAAAATTACTCGGTTGTGGACCGGTTAAAAAGCCTAGAGTGCTCAAATGTGTTTAGTGCGGCAGAAAAACGCTTGAGCATGATGGTTTAAACGAGGTACTTAATTCCATACATTATTGATCAACCAGCTGTGTGTGGGCAGTGGGCTCAGAAAGACCTGTCTTATAACCTCTGACAAATTTCCCATGAGTGATGCTGAAAATAAAACCAATCTGAAAAGAAAATCCTGGGGTCCACATTGAAGTATTCAATACTAGCAGAAAAAAATGACGTTGAAGTAGAACTCAACTGTAAACACTGATCCGCATGCAAACGTTTGTGATCCCCTCGGTTCCACTAACAGGTTAGACATAATTAAAGGGAAAGGACTGATAATTCATGGTTTTTATTGCAAACGTTATCATACAGCTAACTATACATTTCCTATCGAACCTGAAACACTTCGCAAGTCCTGGATCACAGTCAAAAAAGAGTTAAAGCAGCAACCGAAGTTTTCTTGCTGATGGATAGATGACTGGGGGGCGAGTGTGAGGCCAGACAGGAAGACTCATGTGTGCGTGTTTGAAATTAGCATTTTGGGAACATGCTAACAAGTTCAATATGGATGCACTGCAGACAGCGTGACAAGGATGAAAAAACACATCTCGCACAAACCGCATTCTTCCTGCTCCATACGCATTCGACACTTTCATATCTATGCACCTCGCTATGCTCCCTCTCTTTTTCAGTTTCCTCTTCTTTGGCAGGAGCAGGTTATTTTTGGAAGTGTGCAGAGATTGGTGAGGAATTATTGCAGAGCTGGGACGTGCCTGGAAAACGGAGAGGAGAGAAGAGAGTGAAAGCGGGTGAAGAAGAAGAGTTGGAGGAGGAGGAGGAGGAGGAGGAGGAGGAGGAAGAATAGTGTGTGTGTGGCGGCGGAGGTGTGGAACGAGGGATTGCTCACTCATTCGTCATCACCATGGAGCACAGGAAAGCAGGAGGCAGAGAGGGGTGTATTGCAGCATGGCAACAATGATGTGCACACACACAACCACACACATACACAACCCTCCCATCCACACACGCTGGTGGAAATACAAAGCACATATCGATCACATTCATCCTTTTTTAATGTTAACACAGATTCACTGATGCATCGCAGCAACACGCTTTTTTGTCAGAGGTCAGAGGTCAAGTTTAATCGCTTAACCGCGTGAACAATGCTCCGTCGAGCATTTGAAGACGGAGCTTAACACGCCGACGCTTTTGATGAACTGAGCCGAGAGGATTTGCCGTGTTCTTCATAATCTCCTGCCGCTCCACACACTGCCTGAGTGCTCCGGTAACCGTGATAAGAAATCTTTGATAAGCTCGCTCCGTGATGCGGGATGACAAACTCCTTGGTGGGAAAGCGATTTCACATTTTGAGGGGTTACACAGCTGAAACATCCATCATGGAATATTCAACCTTCTAAGTCATAAATATATGAAGAGCAGGAGTGCTACATTTGATCACTAATCAATTGGACATTTTATAGAACAGCAGCTCTGACTGTCGTTCTGGTTGTAAAGCAATGAACAGGTTACATCCATGTGCTGGTTCTAATATGGTATTGTTACTATGGTAACAGATGACACAGAGGTGTATATACTGGGTGAGTTTTTTACTGTAAGAACAAGCTTGCTTTTTGGATGTTCTGCAACACGAAATCTGACTATAAGGGGACAAAACTATGGCATCCTTCATTAATAAATAAAAGAGTGACATGTTGATAGCTTTCTAACAGACATCTAAGGCTAACTAGCAAACTGTTGACCATTTCCATCATGTCTTTTTTTCCAGAGGCCAAAAAATGTGCCTGTTTGCTTGTATCCATGTTGATCATTGAATGACTTTGTCATGTTCCACCCCACAATATGAAAGCAGACACTCAGGACTTTGTAACTACAAATCAGAATTTGTAGTGTTTCATAATTCTTTCTGTTTCTCTAGCCTACTAGGAGCGATATATTAAAAAGAAATGTTCCAAAAAACAAAAAGTTATTTTTTCAACACAAATGTTTCTGTCTTGAAAGTAAATGTTATCAAATCCATTTCTGCTCTCTGAGATGCTCCAAGTGCTTGTTCATCCAAAAAGCAGCTCAAATTTGATCTTCAACCAGTAAAATTCTGTGTAAGGTTATCCAACAGAGGGAAAAATACACGTCTAAAACACACTAAAAGCCAAGAGGCTCATTTAATATCAGACTCACAGCCTGAACATCATTCAGTTCTTTATACTGAATGAAAACACCCCATGAGTACATTTTTACCGCCAGTGTTCTGGTATAAAAAGGGTAAAATCCACCAGACGTCAAGAGATATTTGGAAGATGTTTGTTGTAAATCTAAAATTTATATAATTTTTAAATGTACGAAAAGTGAAAATGTTTGCTTCCAGTTCCACATCCTTCTGTGCTGCCTTTAAAAGCCACTAAAAGAACTCATTGCTATGGTTGTTGTGTCCAAGCTACCCGTTGTTTACATACTAAACATCTGCCCCAGTGGAGACTTTACTCCATTTATCAGTCAAAACCCTGAACTCAGTGATGTCTGTTTGGTTGCTTAAAATGGGGCCATCAAACAGAAGTTTAGTCCTGATAAATAAGTAGGTAAAAGTCTATTAGAGGCTGAAACATAGTAAAAAAAAAAAAAAAACAAAGACCAGTTTTCTCCTCTGTTTTTGTCTCTCATCACACAGAAAGCCTCTCTGAAGAGCATCAGCTCTGCATTCTAATGACGTAATCCGTGCTTCGCATGATCAATTTGTGCAAATGCTGCTCCGGCCTGTTCTTCCTAATCACTACAATTTGTAATCGTCTTTTCACTTCACGTTATGCTCGAGCGTGTGAATTGGAGGGAAAAGATTAAATTATGAGGCCTCACGTAGTAAAAACACACATACTCGCACGAAGGTGCAAACGAGATGGCTTCTGAAGTGGCAGGTTGGAACAATAACCAGAGAAATGGCGCACAGCCTTTCTCTTTAATCTGGTTTCAATATTTTGCAGCTCGCTTCAGAGCGTCGGCGTGCGACGTGTTCGAGGTGATCGCTCCATCAAAAAAATCAAATCCTCCTCTTCTTTTCTAAAAACTTCATCTCGCCCTTCGTTTGAGTGGGGATCTGCTGTCGCAGAAAATTAAATAAAAAAGGTGTGCCAAGGAATTCAACTTGCAGTTGCGATCAGCGGCCTGTTTATGGATTCAGTGTGTGAATGTGTGAAGCTATGTGTGGAATTCAGAGTGTGTGTGAGGAAAAACATGAGAGGCAATGGTTTCTGCAATTAAAACTGGCATCAGAATCCGGCGCTTGACCTTTCAGTGACAGAACTTTGCCTGATGGATTCAGAGGGCGCATAAATTTTAACAAAATGTGTTTTCCACTTGTTCTTCTTTTTCCATTTCTACAATTTTTTTTCATGGCCTCGCTGCCTCTCCCAGTTCAGCCTCGCTGCCTCTCCAGGTTTAGCCTCACTGCCTCTCACAGTACCTCTCCCAGTTCAGCCTCACTACCTCTCACAGTTCAGCCTCACTGCTTCTCACAGTACCTCTCCAAGTTCAGCCCCGCTGCCTCTCCCAGTTCAGCCCCGCTGCCTCTCCCAGTTCAGCCCCGCTGCCTCTCCCAGTTCAGCCCCGCTGCCTCTCCAAGTTCAGCCCCGCTGCTTCTCCCAGTTCAGCCCCGCTGCCTCTCCCAGTTCAGCCCCGCTGCTTCTCCCAGTTTAGCCTCGCTGCCTCTCCCGGTGTTAAATTACAGCTCCTAATTTGTCATTTTGTCGTAAAACTTCTAATGACAAGAAAAACCCACAGGACCCTTCTGAAGCCACCATCGTCGTCTATGTGAAAGAAATTTAGGCAGCCAATTTATTCCTTCTTTTCACTTCAATGAGTCTTCGCACTTCTTTCATCTGTCTATTAAATCTTCGTCTCTTCCCCATCCATCGGTCGTCTGTGTAGGAAGAAAATAGGGGGAGAAAAAATGACACCTCTACACACTTTCCAAAATGCTGAGGTTTATTAAGACCAATTGGAAAATTATTTTATTAATAAACAAGGCCGTTTTGCCGTAGGGAAATTCTTAACTGTTCGCTGACTTCAAATGAACTGCCAGTTGAGGAGACATTAGGAAGAGGAGTCGACACCCCGCAGGCACAAAGGTACGAAGGCAGATGAAGTAAAAAAGCTGAACTGCAGGGGGTCTGACTTGAAAGAATAAAGCTTACTTGCATGGAAAAGGGAGTCGGCGTAGAACTCAGACGCTCTTCGTAGCCGTTGGCTAAGCGTAATGAGTTATAATGTCAGAAAAGTCCACCTGGAATTTCTTGCAAAGCTTTCATCTAAGCTCAGGTTTGAACTTTTTTTGGGCTAGCGTGTCTTTGATAGTAGAGAAACAGTTATTTTCAGCACTGTCATGGCCACAGTGTTGAAGCTGCATGAATAAGCTAATTATCTGAATCTCTCCAAGTTCCCCATTATGATACATCTTATATTTCACAAGCGCTGTTCTCGGACCCCCAGGACTGCGTCGCTTTCAGTTGTCTCTATTGCAACAGATGTAAGATGAAGAACCTGAGAGGAGCACCAGCAACATTTCCTTTCCAGTGGCGAGGCTCTTAAAGTGATGGACGTAGCATTAATAGCATCTCCGATTACATCGCTAGGTGTTGTGAAGTGAGGAGATGTACAGAGTCAGAGCTTATCTTAGACTCTCAAGCTTTGGAATGAAGATCTTGACAACAGCTTGTACATCATAAACCATTATTTCTTTGCTACATGGCTGATGGAGGATTTTTTTTGGGGGGGGGGGGGTTATATATATGCTATACCGTATATAAAAGAGACAGAGACTTTGGTGGATAAAGATCATCTAAATTTCAAAAATTTCAGATTACTATACAAGTGCATGTAAAAAGGAGAAAAAAAAAACCCTCAAAGCCGACTGAAGGGTAAGTATTAAATTTTATACCAGCACAATTCAACCATGTTCCTCTAAAAGCTGCACATTATTACAAACATAACACACCTTCATGGCTTCCCCCATCTTGTTTTGCATTCCTATCGCATTCTGAACTGTTTTCTGGCTTTAACTGGTGTTAGACGTGTCGTGTAATTACACACACACATGGCAACTTTCAGTTTTACTCATCCATAAGTCTCTCGAGCTCGCCACGGCTATCGATTCCACACAAAAGCATCACTGCTACACATGTTCTACATGCTCAATTTACCACAAAATTCTTTATCATCTTAGTAAATGATGGTCAAAGTTAAGAGGATGAAGAACAAGAGGAATTCTGGGATGAAACCTGAAGGAAGTGTTTCCTGGGTAATGGCTGCACTGTTCTGAAGCAGCACATGTTTGGAAAATGGCCTCAGGTCAATCCTGTGTGTCCTCACTGGCACGCCCTCGGGCAGTTGGTTCTTAAGGGCCGGACTATACGACTGTTTATATAGCATAACCTCTCATGCCCTGCAGTCAACACCCCAAGGTCAAAGCGGCACCAACAGGTCTTGGAGTTCTAACGAAATCACAAGCAGAACTTCTAACTTTAATTGACTCGAGCATCATTTTGTGCGTGTGGGTGTGTTTTATCATTGCTGCACCTGCTTTTAACCTTTCCTGACCCTCCTTACAGACCTAGCCTACTTTCTCTACCTTTATACAGTATATAGGCTTTTATGCCTATATATAATACACGATAAATGTATCGTGTTTTTTCTTTGCTTTATCTTTTCTTTTTTGACTTTTGAAAAATACTTCATCAAAAAAACACAATAAAATTATTAACTAATAACTATATATAATCATATTGGAATTAACTAATAATAAAAACAAACAATTTATTAAATAAATGACAAATAACTTTTATTTGACTTAATAAATACTTCATGAATAAATTGTAAAAAAACCAAACAAATAAAACTTAATAAATTCATTAAATTAGAAAATAAAAAAATAAAAATAATAAAAAAAATTAACTTATTAATTAATAAAAAGTACAAATAATTTATTAAATACATTTTAAAACATTATTGTTATTGTTATTATTAATATTATTATTATTAATATTATTACAATTATAAATGAATACAAATTATAAAAGTAGAAAAAATAAATATTTAGTGCTACTAATATAGATAGATACATACAACTTTATTGTCATTGCAAAGTACAGGTACATAGCAACGAAATGTGGTTATTATAATAATTATTATACTTATAATAAAACAAATTTATAATAAAAATAATTTACAAAAGTATGAAAACATGTCAAAAAGTTATTTAACTTTTTAATGTTATTAAATAATGTATTTATTTTTATTTACATAATTTTTAAAGGCCTATTTTCTAACAATTAAACTAAAGGTTTGTTAAACAATTTATGATGCAGTACTGCATAATGAAGAACCAGTGATTAGTAAGTAAAATATATATATACTGTTCCCTGAAGCACATTTTCATTTTATACCGCAGCAATTTGCATATGTATAAATATATACATTTTACTCATTTATTAAAGGAATGATCCGTCATACTTTTCCTCGTTTTAAAGTTAAACACTTACGTTACAGCAGCTATAAACAGAAAATAAATCCCGCTCCTCATTAGGCCTTACCTATTGTGCAGTCTTATCCGTCACTATCTAGCTCTGTCTCGAGTTCTTTTCATCTTATCAGATCATTTATTCACAAAGTCAAAGTTCACATCTGTCTCAAAGCGGAGAAGATGGAAGATCGATCAGCGCTTAGCTATAAGAAAGGACAAACTCCGTGCTCGATCTCTTTACCAGCCAAACATATTAATCTGAGAGACAACTGCTGTGCGTGGAACAGCAGAAACGTCTGCATGAAACGTTCTGTCTCGGCTTCTAAATAAAACACACAGTTATTCCACCTCGGCCACCTGGAGTGCAGCTGAATGGCTGAATATTATTTAGATGACAGGGATTTTCTCCCCTGTGTAGGTTGTAATGAATGACAATAACAGCTCTGTGTGAGTTGGTGTGTTCGTGCATGAGTGTGTTTGTGTAAGATGATATTATAGATATTAGATAAACAGTGCTTGCTCTCTTGATCGGCAGAAAGACGGAGGAAATGTTTGCGGAAGGTAAAATCGATGCAGAGTCAATTCTCACTCCAGGGTAATCTCTTGACTCATTGTTTTAATGTTTCCTAATGTATCGCACTGTATGCTGCATGGCTACACACACACACACACACACACAAACACAAACACCACTGATGTTCCAATCATTTTCAGAAAAATCATGATGGCTTCCTTAGAGAACATGTGTATGAAGAGGAAATAAGAAATCAGGTGCAAGAGCATTGCCGTGACAATATCTGGACGAATCTGACGACGTTTACATCATGCATTTACGGTTTAAATCTTCAGCACAAATTAATAAGCTTTGCATTAAATGCTAAAACACATCTACAGGCAGCGATTACGGGGTCCAAGCACCGAGTGTGTCATTCTAATCATCAGTAATACCACAACAGAAATTTAGGTGTGCAGTGAAGTGGAAAAGCAAGCTTTGTACGCAAATTAGATACAAATTCGTTCAGATGTGCTTAAACCGTAAAGCAGGCTCCGGTGCATAACAACGTGACTAGCATGAATTACTAACGGCAGAAGCGTTTAGAAGAAGTCGATGCTGTTTTCACAGGCGCATTTTTTTAATTCAAAGAAATCATATGAACAAAAGAATGCATGTTGTTTCAAAAAAGGAAGGAAAAAAAGATTCATGGCTACTAACTATGCAGCATGCCAACAGTGTTTCAGACTAAATCCTGAGCAGAAACTCAAGTGTGCAGATAAAGAGGTCAGATAAACAGGTCGATTGCACTTCAAATGGCATGATAATGATGTTACCCGTGAGACGTGGTTTCCTGCTCCGCGCATTCCTTCCTGAGATGAGAAAGTATTGAAATCGAAATAATAAATGCACATTTTCCATCGATCCCCAGAACTAAAACAAAAGTATATAAACGAGATGAAAAGAAAAATCAGATACAAGGGATACTAAGAAAAGTAGACTTAATCTAACAAAGCCTGAAATCTAATTCTAACAATGAAAACAATCAGTAATTACTAACTGTTTACTAACTAATTACTAACTAACAACTGAAAACTACAGTATCACTAGATACACACTGAATTCAGGTTGTAAGCTGCACATGCAGTTTTTTTTTTCTTTGTGGTGGTGGTGGTATTAGTGACCACCAAAGTTAGTGACCACCTTTAAATCTCTAATGCCAAATTTAATGTCCTCACTCAGACCCACTTTGATTGAATTTTTGCTTGAAATTGGAACAGAGAGCCAGAGAAAAGATTTGAGACATTTGAGATGTAGCAGTGCTTCTTGATTCAGGCAACGCAAGTGATAAATTCACAGAAGATGTTTATTCTAGAAAACAAGTGTTTATTACTTCGCTTTCTATCTTTTTCTTTCTCTCTGTCTGTCTAGATACACATGCTCCTCCTGAGATAACAGTGATCCTAACCTCTTCCGGACCGAACCATCCTGATGCCCTACTTGTGGTTCATCCCTGCTGAAGATGAGAAGAAGAAGAAGAAGAAGAAGAAGAAGAAGAAAAGGCAAGAAGGCTTTATTATCGCCACACATACATTACAGCACAGTGGAATTCTTTTCTTCGCATATCCCAGCTGAGGAAGTGGGGTCAGACTGCAGGGGCAGCTATGATACAGCGCTCCTGGAGCAGGGAGGGTTAAAGGCCTTGCTCAATTGCCCAACAGTGGAGTTTTGTGTTGCTGGGGTTTGAACCCTGATCCTCCGATCAATAACGCAGCGCCTTAACCACTTGAAGCCCCCATAGTAGCCTTTATTTGTCACATATACAGTGAAATTCTTTCTTCGCATATCCCATCCTTGGAAGGTTGGGGTCAGCGCAGGGTCAGCCATGATGCAGCACCCCTAGAGCACAGGGGGGTTGGGGGCCTTGCTCAAGGGCCCAACAATGGCAGCTTGGCATTGCTGGGGCTTGAACCCTAATCTTCTGAGCAACAACCCAGAAACTTAATCAAGACACCATGAACACGGTTTTTCACGTCCTCACAAATCCACACCGATCATGTGACATGGATTCCACCACCTCTACCTTCTCTGACCTCCCACTTCACTGTGATTGCTAGAACAGCCATCCTCAATAACGGACCTCTAGACATACAGATATAAATCACATGGAAAGGTTTTACGCCATCACCTCTCCGTCTCTCCACACTTCCTCTTCCCGGACAGAGAAGGAGTGTTCTGTGCTCTTGAAGTAGAAGTTTGCAGTAGTAGATCAGCAGTAGAAATTTGGAGGCGTAAAAAAGCCTGGCTGAGCTTTCAGCAGAATGACAGAGTGCGGACAGCCTGATCCGAAGCCTGAGATGGAACACGGAAAGAAAAAAAACAATCATTATTGACTATGCAGCACTGCAATAAGGCTACACGAGAAGACAGATGTTCAGGCATCGCAGAGTGGTGGAGAAGGAGGAGGATGAGAGGAGTGCCAGAGGAAAAGGTGACGAGGAGACGGAAAGATGAAGTAGAATAATCGGCAAGAGAGGACAGTGATGGCCGTCGGTTAGATCCTGGAATGTCATCCATCTCTCATCCGAAGTCGTAAACAGCTCCTCACGTTTTTATTTATTTTTATTTTTTTGCTGCACATTATGATTGATAATTAACAATTAAGTAAAAGGTCACTGATTACTCATGTACAGAGTTCCAGGTACAGAGAGCATGTGTGATGGGATTTTGTAACCTGCACACTGATGTCAAGCAAAAGAGTTTTATTTTTTTGAAACTTTTCTATGAATATATCACCCCTAGCAGGCTAGAGATGCTTATTAAAGACTACAAATTCTTAAAACCCAGAGTGTCAACTTTTCTATGAGCTTCAGATTAACCACTACTGTGAAGTGAAACATGACAAAGACATTAATGAGCAACATGGATACAAGAAAAACAGGAGGAAATTCTGGTTTTTTTAGCCTCTGGGGGAAAAAAAAGTTAAAATGCCTCCGAAACTTTCCAGACGAAAAGTTGTTTTTTTTAATAAAAAAGACTTAATAAAAAAAAAAAAAAAAGTTAGTGCCAATTAATAATAATAGGATGAATATAAACTTTATTTTTAAATTTTTTTATAAAGCAGCACTTGGTTTTTATTGTCTTTTGTGGACTGAATCTCGATCAGAAATCTTCAAAACAGCATCATGGCTGTTATCCTGATGCTGTTACCATGGAAACATATATTTTTCTTTTGACAGCAAATGATATCTGTTATGTGGTGTGTTTCTGTCAGTCTTAGGTATCTGTAGATACACCGTTACGCGTTATCCTTTTTGATGAAACATCTTTTTAGAAGTTTTTTCATCAACTTTATAAATAAAATGTGTCTAGACCTATTAATAGGCGTGTGAAAAAGAGAAGTAGGTTTAAAAGACGGATTTCTAGATATTGCTGGAGAGTCTGCTGAAGACAGGATGTTGTGAACGTCACAAATTATCTCGTTAAACTGTATTTCACTCCAAAAAAAAAAGAAAACTCAACCTGATGGAACCAGAAAGACAACACCAGACCAGCAAGAGACTGATCGTATACTTAATTGAAAGTAATTGAATTTGGTTTTTTTAGTTGGTTATTTTTATTCTTTTCAAGTACAGACTGTTGTCAAATCATTTCTGCCCTGCTTCTTCAAGAAATCAAGAAAATGTCAAAGATCTCTGACATTTTTCATGATAAAATATTAATATAATATCATTTTGATTTACTTAATTAATTAATTTTTATTACAATTATATGATTAAGCAAAATATTTTTAGACAATTTTATAACATTTTTATCATATTTTATCTTTTTACTTAATTATTAATCTACAAAAAGTCTTCTTTTCCTTGGGATTCATTTACAGCTGCTAGCTAGAGGAAATAGGAAATGTTTACTATAGGTAGCAAACATTACAGGAATAAAGTACTAAGGGTATGTGCTGTTTTAGGAAAATAATCATGAGGTGATGTCATGCTGCTTGACCTTTTTTATTCCTCTTATACCACAACAATTCTTTTTTTTTAATTATTCCTTAATGACATTCCTCAATGATTTTATCTGTTTATAGTCAAGTTTCCTTACGTTATGTATAACTTACGTTATGGCAGCTGTAAATGTTCCCTCAAGAACAATATGAGAAAAAAAATCCTTATATAGCTTGTCACATAACCAAGAACCTGAAGAGTGTAAATTTGTAAAGTTTAAAGTGTAAAAATCCTGCTAACAAACCTACATCTTGACCTCTGACTGTTGTGCTAAAACTGGAGACTCCTTCCATAAATGTCATTAGGTCAGCACTTTCCTCCAGAAAACGTAACCTTACCAATGGAGTGTTTGCTTTACAAGACCATGCGATAGCTGCTGCTATAGAAACCATGCATTAGAACCCAGTAATCTGCATCCAGCCAATCAGATACTAGAATTCCGCAATGCTTCTGAATTTAAGTTAGCTTTAACCTTAACTACTGACACCTTTAGTTCCGAGAGGAAACGTGAGAGATGTGAAAGTCCATCGTGTCACCTAGTTAATTCATGTGAGTTAGAAATAGTGAGAGAAAGAAGAGCAGGAGGAGGAGGAGGAGGAAGAGGAGAAAAGTGCGAGCAGAGTTTCAAAGGAAGCATGACTCAGCTGCTTGACACGTGTTAGCCTGCTAGTCTTGCGTGGCCAAGTCCCTACATCTTCCTGTGTCACAAACACGCTATCACCCGGCCCACTCTGCTCGCTAACACTACGTGTGCTTAGCCACAACCTCTCTAACACTTCCTCAACCTCACACTGCCTCAGACAGCATCATCCCTTTAATGTCGCCTCACTGATTTTCCACTCTAGACCTACAGAGTCTGGTACAAGAAATCGGGTAAGCTGCTGCAAAGGATCGTGGGGGCGGAATATCTGGAGAGACGAGAACATTCTGCTAGTGTGGCATTAAAGTGGAATCTAATCTATTTAAAGTCCTTTTTTGTACCCATGGTTTAACTCATGGCTTGTGTATAAGTCTTATAAGGGAGCTATTTCTGAAAAAGGATAATTAAAATGACAAATATTGGCAGGTGAAAAAAAACACTAGAGGGGGAAAAAGGTGTTTAAAGCATAGGCTCACTGCAACACTTTAAATGTGACACAATGTTTGATGATTAATTGATCTTAATTACCACTTACTAGCTCTGTTACACAATGTGTCAGGTGGATATTCTCCTCTCTCTCTCTCTCTCTCTCTCTCTCTCTCTCTCTCTCTCTCTCTCTCTCTCTCTCTCTGCCACACCCAGAATGTTCATGTCAAACTTTAGATTTAGTTTTAGTTCTAATCCTGTTTCCTGCCCAGTGGTTGGTTATCCTAATGTGTTCACCTGTACTGTATCACTGATTACTCAGGTTAATTCTACTCTAACGTTTCTGCTCCATTTTATTAAGCTCATGTCTGAGGCATGATTTCTTCCATACTTCCTGGTTTTAATCACGTAGCATATCAGTGGAACTTATGCCAAATGATTACAGAGCATGACACACCACCAGATGTGCAAAATAATAGCTATAGAACATTGATATATTACAAGAAACATAAATGTAAAAAGGAAATTAAGAAGTATCACATGGTAGAATGAATATATTTATAACATTCACTTCTGAGTAGCACAGCTAAAAGTTCATAGAATATTTACAAAATTGTATAACATAAATAATAAATAAAATAAAAACACTCAATAAACCCCACCCTTTTCTGAAATATGACTCCCCGGACAAATCATACTCCGCTGCGTATGCACGTGCATCACAGTTTAATATACAGCGAGCACCAAGACCGTACATGGAAGATTTATATAAACTTAAATCTATAAGCACAAATTGAAATAGTTTGGATAAAGGATAAAGAAAACACATGGCAGATCCATTCAACTTGGAAGTTGCTGGGGATTCGACTGCATTAAGAATAAAGCTACGATGCTGCTAAAGCAAAACCGATGAAGGAATTCATCCTGCTACAGGAGAAGTGAGCTGTAGATATTTCTTATTAGTGCAGCTGGTGTTTCAGAGTAAAGTACTGTTTAATATTTCCCATTGCACATGCATATGAATGCCATAAAAATACTAATATTTAATCACATAAAGTCCAATATAAATTCTTTCTGTTTTCAAAATTAATATCACCTTCAATATAAAAAAGTGTTCCCTTTTTTACAAAAAGAGTCTTTTTCTTTTATTTTATTTTTTTAAATTTTACAAGAAATTCGCATTGGCATATGAAGTATTTTCGGCATACGAATGAACCGAACCAAACGGCAGCTAAATTGCACGTACATCCGGGAGTCTTTAAAAACTTGTTTGCGCCAATGGAAAGCCAATTGAAGCTAGTTTATGGAAAAAAATTTCAGTCAGCGAAAGCTGTTTTGAAAGAGGTGATACCAGCATTGCCTTTAGCATGCGTTCAAAAGCTAGGTGAATTTTCGTGCATTCTTTTGTTGACAGATCGGTGGCGTGGGCGGTCTGTTCTATTTTTTATCCTGAGCTTGGTGGCACGACTTCCTGTGAGGACCCTTGACATGGAATGCTTGGCTTGGGTCAGTTCTTTGTAAGCAGCCTTACAGTTTACATACGCTTTGTATTGGTAATATTGGTAATATTTTTGGGTGGCTGGATTGGATTATCAGCATTTACATTATTTCTGTGCCAAATCGAAACGTGCAGACCAAATGATCTGCTGTGGCTACCCCGAAAAATAGGAGTAGCTGAAAGAACAACATTATTTCTTTTGCAATCCAAATTTTCGCCTTAAGAACTTGCCTCCAGAATGAATTCAGTTTTTATGCCAATGTTCCACTATACCTTATCACCTCCATGAGATTTGAAGGAAGTCTTGCATTAACATATCCTTGCATGATTCAGATCAAGGCTTTGGCTTGGCCATTCCATTACACTGAACCTCTTCTCCCAAAACAAGCCTCTAGTAAACTTCCTTGACTATGTAAGATAGCTGTCCTATTGAAACTCTGATAGTCTGACATTCTTCTCAAGAGTTTATTGATATTTCTCATAATCTGTGATTCTTCCTATGGTTTAAAAGAAAAACAGCCCAAGACAAGGATACTCCCAGCTCAGTGCTTCATTGGGAATAAACTTTTCTCTGTATTGTGCCGTATTGGATTTTCCCCAAAACATGATCCATCTTTAGCTGGCCAAAGATTCAATTATGGACTCATCTATCCACAGAACAGACTTCCAGATTTCTTCAGGCTTGTCCAGGTAGTTTCAGGTGGGCAGCTTTGTGCTTTGTTCGAAAGAACAGGCTTCTTTCAAGGGACTCTTGGCAAGATGCCATGTCTGTTCAAGGTTCTTCTTGATTCGTGAAGCTTTGAGGGCTCGGAATGTTTTTAAAATAAAAAATGTTTTACCTCTTTTATTACTGTCTATGTGGCCCTGAGTGAAACTATTGAAGGACGTTAACAGCTACGCTTTTTTCCCCTCGCCATCATTCCGCCTCATTTCTCCTCTGTTCAATGAATCAGGTGCTTGTTTTTGTGGCATTTTATCATATATTTTGAATGGAAAGACAAATTCTTATTTAGTTATCGATTATTTTGTGTCATGGAAATACAGATGTTGATGAATATAATACTTTGCCATCCTGCAACTGGTTTGTTGACTTTCTGTGATCACCTCTTCTGTGTTTCGTAGATTAATAGTTTGCCTTGTTACATATTTTTGTGCCTCATTATTATATTCACAATAGAAATTTGCAAGTATACCTTTTAGTCATGTTAGTTGTTTATATCTAGACCATCAGTAAGGAACCTTTGCACATAATCTTTTACATTATTTCCTAGAACATTCATTATTTCTATTATTTCCTTTCAGGTTTCTTTTCTTAGTACATGTGAATGGAACAGTAGCTTTGCATCAATATGCTACAAGCACATAGGTGGCATTCTATGAGGTCATACACATGACCTCACCTTAAATGAGTGTTACATAAGATGTGTTAACAGGCAAACGTTGGTTGACATGAGCCCACTACTTTCACCTACACAACATATTCCATACTGCAAGGACAATATCAGCCTGCTGTGTGACAGCATGGCGACAGCCATATGCTAACTAAAGCTGTAGCTGGGTAATTCGGGCTCTAGTCCAGCTTGGTGGTACATGAGAACAAGCGATTCGACCAGCCTCATTAGGAAATTAATGATGTGAACGTTGTTGTATGTATAGATGCATCTGCATATGTGTGTGTGAGTGTGTGTGGTTGCCTAGTGCTGCTCTTTCTCGAAACCCACTCAAAATGCAAGGTGCATTTTAAAGTGGAGGATGTTATAGATGCAGGCTGCAGGAGGCTGATTTTTGATTGACGGGTCAGTAAGAGAGGTCTTTACAGAATTGACAGAAAATTTTAAAAAAAAAAGCCCTAAAAGAAATACAGAACGGAAGAGTCATTATGCTCATTGGCAGGTTTTTTTATAATGTGTTTCAGTGATCGATTGCTCAATGGGTTTCAGTGTTGAGGACGGTAAACAATCGGGGATTGGTGGACGAGAGGGAACTGTAAACTCGGCCAGTCTGCCGTACAGCACTGTACCACACTGCCCCCTAGAGGAGAGTCTAGAAAGTGAAGCGCACATTTCTTTTCTTTTTTGTTTCAAGCACTGAGAATGGTGAAAGGAGCGATGGAGAATATTATAGATATTTTAAGCAGCAGCTTAAAAGCTTTGTGTCAGAATAATAAAGAAACAAAGATGAGAGAGCTGGGGAATTACGGTAGTCATAGCTGTGAGTGTTACAACTGTGTGGAACAGACTGCTACATAAATACAGTATCATGCTATAATAAACCAATAACCATATTTTGCAGTGTTACATCATTACTGAATACATCAAATTACAGGCTGTTAATCAACATTTGTAAATAAGATCACATACTATGCTCACAAACTCCTCATCTCGGTTTGATGAGATGTGGTGCTAACACAGTAAGTGATGCTAGCATGTTGCTTTTATTTTTCACAATATTTTTGTTGTAGATTTCTGCCTGCCTCTGTATTGTCTCTGGCTGATTATCTTACTTCAGCGTGTTCACCTGCTCTGTATCTCACCTTGTTTTGTTTCTCTTCCACATCTTCTTCTCTGAATCCACATTCCCTGGTTTTGATTTTGATCCTGCTCACAGCTTTCGTTGTTGTTGTTTCGTTTGTTTTCTAATTATGGATTATTCTAATCTAATATTGTCAGTCCCGTGCAATGACCCCCACGACAGACTCTGACAATGGTTCTTGGATTAGCCAAATAAATCAAACATTGATTTTCCTTCCTTCCATAACCTTGTGTTACACTGGTCTGGTAAAAATCCTAATTGATTTTGTATTGTAGTCAAAAAGTAGTGTGTAGGACATCCTCTCCCATGACGAATAGCAAGAGTGAATGTAAACCACCTGCTTGTATGGAGAACTTGAGCCTTTAGAAAGGCTTTTATAATCCAGTTTTTTTGCAACTGTTCTCTAGAAGCCAAGTTGACCCTGAATAGAATTACGCACTTTCAGAGATTTAGAACTAACCCATTCATGCTTGAATGCCAGAGTGATCTGCAAGTGATCTGAAACTCAATCCCAGCAAAACTGAGCTGCTGGTCATCCCAGGTGATCCATCGCCAGCCCAAGACCTTGCGATATCTCTGAACAACTCCATGATTTCCCCTTCAGCCACTGCTCGCAACCTTGGGGTAACCATGGACAATCAACTGTCCTTTTCCTCCCATGTCACTAATGTGACACGCTCATGTCAGTTTCTTCTGTACAACATCAGAAGGATTCGGCCGTTTCTATCCACACAGGCTACTCAGGTGCTTGTTCAGTCTCTGGTCATTTCGAGATTGGACTACTGCAACTCTCTTCTGGCAGGTGTACCTCTGAACGCAATTTGCCCACTGCAAATGATCCAAAATGCAGCTGCACCACTTGTTTTCAAACTGACGAAGTAGCTGCACGCATCAGATTCAAAACACTAATGCTCGCCTACAAAGCCAAGAATGGACCAGCGCCATCTTACCTCAAAGTTCTCATCACTCCTCGCACTGCACCTCGCTCCCTCAGATCCACTAGCACTGCTCGACTGGTCCCACCATCTCTCAGGGAAAAAGGTAGGTATACATCTAGACTCTTCTCTGTTCTGCACCGAGGCGGTGGAACGAACTTCCCCTAGATGTCCATACGACCGAGTCACTGACCGTCTTCAAACGCCAACTGAAGACTTACCTCTTCCTTAGCTCTTATTTTTCCTTGTTTATGTATTATATTGTTGTTAATAAAAAAATAAAAAATAAAAAAACCCAACCCAGTTTTTAGGCTAATGGTATCCCAGGTTTGTGTCCTATTGAACATTTCATTCATTCATTCATTCATTCATTCATTGTGTACCGCTTATCCGATCTATACTCAGGTCACGGGGAGCCTGTGCCTATCTCAGGCGTCATTGGGCATCAAGGCAGGATACACCCTGGACGGAGTGCCAACCCATTGCAGGGTACACACACACTCTCTCATTCACTCACACAATACGGACAATTTAGAGATGCCAATCAACCTACAGTGCATGTCTTTGGACTGGCGGAGGAAACCCCCGAGGCATGGGGAGGACATGCAAACTCCACACACACAGCGGAGGCGGGAATCGAACCCCCAACCCTGGAGGTGTGAGGCAAACGTGCTAACCACCGTGCCACCCTCCTATTGAACCAGTGTTAATGTATTCATTGACTGAGAACTAAAGCACTTTTGTACATCGCTCTGGATAAGAGCGTCTGCCAAATGCCAGAAATGTAAATGTAAATGTAAAATGATTTGATGAATAATCCTCGGTCATTCTGTCATTATTATACAAACACTAAAACATCTGCAGTTTGATGAATTAGTGTGCCACTGTCATCACAGCAAGGTTCACAAAATGCAGATAAAAGTTTAGACGAGTTTGCATGTGCATGTACATCAGCAAGTAGTATATGCTCCCAAAAAGCTTCCTCAGGATAAAGCTCAATAAGTGCTGCTTGTATTATTAACATCACAGATGCTCAAGGGACCTTAGAAACTCCAAATGGTCCATAACCTATAATGAAGCAGACTTAACTGGTTTTCCTGCCTGCCTGTTTCTCTTTCTGGGTGACTTTTTTTTATTGCACAGCCCCAGCACAATCCCTTTGTCTTCCCATTAATGGTGCACAAATCTGCCCCATTTCTACTGGTCTGCAATTTATTCTTCAAGGTCTTGGCAAATCTGTGTGCCGGGTTTTTCAGCTGCAGGAATGCTAATGGTTTAGTCAATAATGCCTAATAATACGGACTTTTATGAAGGTGTCTGCTCTTTTCCCCGTAGAGACTGGCTTGCTTTTAATCTGGAGTAATGGTTTTGGGCTGATCAATTGATTTATCGATAAATTTTAAACCGTGCCTATCAGCAACTAGGAAAAATGGGTGAAATAGCTGTAACAGCTTGGCATGGAAGGGGAAGCTTGTATCTGTATTTATATGCTAGCAGAGCTAAGCTCCCTGCCATTGAAAGATACAATGGTTGGACAATCAAATTGAAACAACTGGGTTTAGACCACAATAATTCATTAGTATGGTGAAGGGTCTCCGTTTTGCAGGCAATCATCTTGGGAAGGGCAGATACAAGTCCTACACTGTGTCCAGCTGTATTTTGAGCCATTCCTGCTTGCAGAGCAGTGGTCAGGTCAACACATGATGCTGGTGAAAAAAAATATTCCCTGATTTGTTCCTCCAAAACACCCCAAAGTAGTTTAATAATCTTCAGATCTGGTGGCTGTGCAGGCCATGGGAGATGTTCAAGATAGTCTGATGTGATGTGTGTATTAGACTATTATCATATTGACACATGTACCATATGGCTTCAGGGTAAAATTTTTTGTACCGTAGAGACTGGCTTGCTTTTAATCTGGAGTGAATTGCACATGGTCCTCCAGAATGCATTGGTAGTTCTTGGCAGTGAAGCACTCATCTAGCACAAGTCATGGCAATAATATTACAGCCAAAACCATCACTGATCCACCTTCGTGCTTCACTCTGGGCAAGCAACAGTTCTGGTGGTAAGTTGCTTCGGGGCTTCTCCACACTGTAATGCGGGAAAGACAGTTAAGGTGGACTCGTCAGGGAACATAGCACCAAGATCTCCATCTGCTGGCACCACTGAAACCAACACTTGGCAATGGTTAGGCTATAGCAGGACAAACAGGAAAGTCAAGGTGCGCATTAAATTCTGCGGTGAGCCTGGTTTGAGCTCTGATTTAATGTTTTTTGGATACAGTCTAGGTTAGTAGCAGTACATCCTTTTCAAAGAGCAGTGAAGATTTGCCGTCAGGCCACACATATATAGGCGTGAAACCTCTAACTCTATATTGGCCAGTGTTTCAGTTTCATTGTCCAAAGCCTGTATATAAAAGCCATCTATATATTTATTTATCCACATCCACAGATTATTTGTGTCTTAAAGTGGATTAAGGTTGGCTGATTTCTTTCTAGCCAAGTTTGTGGGCTTGTTTCTTTAGTGCTTAATTTCCCATTAAACAGAAAACAGCTAGTGTGGCTTTGCTGTCCATTAATCAACATAATGCCTATTAACAGTCAAAAACAACTAGCTGGCTTTCTCTCCAGAAAGATGTTACTTCAAGTAAAGCAATTCAAAGAGTTGAAAATCCAGTGGATTTAAGGAAGGAATAAAAGTCCTTTATATAGTAATACTGTCTACAAATCACGCAATAATATTTCTAATCGGATGGTATTACCCTATAAATGTTCACTGTTCACGATTGGCTGGGCAGCCAAAAGAAACGCTCTATTACAGCTTTATTTCTATCTGTCCAAGCACACGCCCATGTCAGTCTGAAATGAGGAACGCTTGGCACGATCTCAAAAGGGGGAATGATGTCCTGCCATCCTATTCCCATTCACATCCGAGTACCAGAGGTTCTTTTGTATGCTAATCATAATAATTCCAAGTCTTTTAAACTAAAAGGACAGGGAGAGGAAACAGATATAGCAGATATAACAATTACTTAAAATGTTAAATTATTACCAGGATATACATAGAGTTTGGTGAATTAAAAGTTCCAGAAAAAGTCCAAAGTAAAATACATGTCTGAAAGTAAATTAGTGAATAGAGTGTACCATAAAATGCAAATTCTCAAATTAATGCAAAATGGAAGTTATCTGAACTAATAAAGAGCTTTTGTGAGGAGAAAATGAGGACAGTACAGCACAGTGAAGGAGCGAGTCACTCAAATAAAGCGAATGGCCCAAGAGCCTGCTTTCAAAAACGAGAAAGCTCCCCGGAAGGAGATAAGCAAGACTCTCAGAACTGCAGGTGACGCCTTTTGTTAAAACACGTGTGGCATCAACGCAGCAGACTAATGAATGGCACTTGTCGTGTCCATGGAGACAGAAACAGTGAAATACAGAGCTGGAGCTGTTTGTCTCTGACTCAAGCCGAGCTGTATAACCTTGCGGGAACTGAAAAGCTGAAGAAGAGGCTGCGACGTGTGGAATCACTTTAAAAGCAGATTATAACTTTGCTGTAAGTAAGTGCGAAGGTCAGCAGGAGTCTATTTTCTAGCTGACAGACTGGGAACTTCTAACAGTTTTAACTCTGTTCTGAGATCCAGTCGACAGAACCCAAGATTCATGAACTGGACTGTATTCGCTGATTACCTTACAAGACCATCAACAGAGGTCAATGTCATAACCGCTACCCATTAATAAATGTCCATTAGCGGACACGCTGCAGCTACCCATTAGCTTCAACGTACAGAGACCTACTTCTTTCCTTTTTTTCATTAAAGCTTCATTTCAGTAGACACATTTCTTTTACCAATATTTTACCAAGGCACTTTGGAATATTGTAACTACACACATTCAATTAGAAAACACAATCTGAAAAAAGCCATACCATTTCTGAGTTCCAGCTAACTAAAAGCATCCTGCATTTAATAAATCTGCTGACCTTGTAAGGCATAATAGACGTGAATATTTATGAGTTTTTAGCAAGCCAGTTGCTTGGGAACATAGACCGCTTAGCTAGAGTCTGCATTTCCAGCATCCTTGAAGGCAAAAACTGAGCTATGATCATCTTATAACACTGGCTATTAGGGTCAACCGAGGGTCACTCTCACATTAGCTCTTATTTAAGAAATGTGTATGTTAATAATTTGTAAACTGAACTAAAAAACCTTCTATTTGTTGGTACACATACATCAAACGCTCAGCAAAGATTAAATTATGCCAAAATAAAATGCAATCTCAGTGCAATTGAAAATTCAAATAACTAATAATAAGGAGTTGTATTCAGTGAATCAAGATTCAATCATCTCTCACTCAGCAGTTCAGTGTTTGAATAACTGAATCTTTCAGTCACAGGCAAGATACATTCTCTCTTGTATAGAAAAGCAGTGCTTGATTCAATTAACCTTTTGGTCAAGATGATGAAGATTCGGTCGTCTCTCATACAGCAAATTCACTCCTCTCTGGATAAGCAGGCCAGCTCAGCAAATCTTTCAGACATGGCTGAGATTCATTCCTCCTGTATTGCAGGTCAAAGATTGAATCAGTGAATCATTTGATAATGAAATGTCTGAATCTATGAATCTTACAGTCGTGGCTAAAAATTGCTCCCAAAATCTTTACCAAGATGACCAAGATTTACTCATCTCTAGTTCAGCAGGTCATGGTTTGAATTAGTGAATCATTTAGCTATGGTCAATATTCACTTCTCTGTGATTCAGCAGCTCAATGTTTGAATCAGTGAATCATTTGGTCATGACCAAGATCCGCTCATCTGTCATTCAGCAACTCAGTGTTTAAATTAGTGAATCATTCAGCCTTGGCCGATATTTACTTTGCTGTAATAAAGCAGGTTTTGAATCAGTAAATCCTTTGGTCATGACCAAGAATCTTTGAATAAGTCTATCTTTCAGTCATAGCTGAGAATTGCACCCAAGATCATGACCAAGATTCTCTCATCTCTCATTCAGCAACTTAATGTTTGAATCAGTGAATCATTCAGCCTTAACAATTATTCACTCCTCTGTCATTCAGCAGGTTTTGAATCACTTGCCATGACCTAGATTCTGTTGTGTAGCGGAGGAGTGTTTGAATCAAAGAATTTTAGGGTCATGGCTGAGATTCGCTTCTCTCTGAATCACTGGCTGAATCAGTGAATGTTGTATTCATGGCTGAGATTCGCTTCTCTCTCATTCAGTAAATCAGTTGACTTGAAAAATAATGCTGCTAAACATGTACATTCAGAGATATCAAGTCAAGAAGCTTTTATTGTCATTTCAACCACATATAGCTGATGCAGTACATAGTGAAATGGATCAACGTTTCTCCAGGACACTGGTGCTACATAAACAACATACAACATATAGTTACAAACAGAACAATGACACAGAGCTAGGACAGAAAGTTTGTCATAGCTACATAAAGTGCAACGTGTGCAACCAGGTGCAAACAGTGCAAAGATAAGACAGTGCAAAAACAGGAAGAACAAAAACAACACTAGACAGAACACATAGCACTGAAAAAAAACAAGTGCAATGAACAAAATGATATGTGATGTGCAAACTTGGGAAACTGTAAAAAACAGATGTCTAATTACATATATGTTTGTGAACATATACATAGCACCATGACAGTGTGGATTGTGCAAAAATACAGGAGTGTTGAAGTAGTGCAAATATACTCATACAAATATACTTGTAAATATTATAGCAGCATTTGAAACATTTATAACAACGGTTGAAGTAGTGCAAACAAGTAGTAAACATTTTCAGGAGGGTGAAGAGTGTGTGTGAGGGGTGTGTGAGGGGTCGTCCACAATGCTGTTTGCTTTGCGGATGCAGCGTGTGGTATACATGTCCGAGGTAGAGGGGAGAGAGACTCCAATGATCTTCTCAGCTGTCCTCACTATCCGCTTCAGGGTCTTGCAATCCGAGACAGTGCACTTCCCAAACCAGGCAGTGATGCAGCTGCTCAGGACACTCTCAGTGGTCCCTCTGTAGAACACGGTCAGGATGGGGGACGGAGATGGGTTTCCTCAGCCTCCACAGAAAGCAGAGACGCTGCTGAGTTTTCTTGGTGATGGAGGTGGTGTTGAGTGACCAAGTAAAGTTCTCTGCCAGATGTACACCAAAGAATTTAGTGCTCTTGATGATCTCCACAGAGGATCCGTTGATTACCAGCAGAGAATGGCTACTCTGTGCTCTCCTAAAGTCAACAACCATCTCTTTAGTCTTGTCAATGTTCAGAGACAGGTTGTTGTCTTTACACCAGGCTATTAGCTGTTGCATCTCCTCTCTGTATGCTGACTCGTTGTTCTTGCTGATGAGACCCACCACGGTCGTGTCATCGGCGAACTTGATGATGTGGTTGGAGCTGTGCATTGCAGCACAGTTGTGAGTCAGCAGAGTGAACAGCAGTGGGCTGAGCACACAGCCCTGAGGAGCTCCGGTGTTCAGTGTGGTGGTGCTGGAGATGCAGTCTCCCTGTCAGGAAGTCCAGGATCCAGTTGCAGAGGGAGGTGTTCAGGCACAGCAGGCTCAGTTTCTCAATCAGGTGCTGAGGGATGGTTGTGTTGAATGCTGAATTGAAGTCTATGAACAGCATTTGTATGTATGTGTCCTTATTGTCCAGGTGTGTGAGGGCCAGATGGAGGATTGTGGTGATGGCAGCATCCGTGGAGCAAACCGCAAGGGGTCCAGTGAGGGTGGCAGTTGGCGCTTGATGTGCCTCATGATGAGCCTCTTGAAGCATTTCATCACGATGGGTGTGAGTGCGAGGGGATGATAGTCATTGAGGCAGGAAACCGTAGACTTCTTTGGCACGGGGACGATGGTCGTTGTCTTGAGGCACGTAGGAACAACGGTGCTGCTCAGGAAAATGTTGAAGATGTCAGTGAAGATATCCACTAGCTGTTCTGCACATTCCCTGAGCACTCTGCCAGCAACGTTGTCTGGTCCAGCAGACTTCCGTGGGTTAACGCTGCATAGAGTTCTCTTCACGTCAGCCGTGTCGTTCAGAGCGTCATTCAGAGCGTCTGGGAGGGAGGCGTCACTGTCACAGGCAGATGATGTGGTCTTGTAGTTTGTGATCTCCTGTATGCCCTGCCACATGCGCCCGGAGTCACCTCTGTCCTGAAAGTGACCATGGATTCCCTGGGCGTGTGCACGCTTCGCCTTTCTGATGGCTCAGGACAGTTTGGCCCTTGCTGTTTTTGGGGCTGTCTTGTCCCCAGCTCTGAAGGCAGAGTCTCTCGACTTCAGGACTTCACACACTTTTGCAGTCATCCATGGCTTCTGGTTGGAGCGTGTGGTGATGTTCTTGGAGACAGTCATGTCATCAATTCACGTGGAAAATAAAAGGCCTGCATCTAACAGTCACAAACTCCACTAGCGATGAACAGTAACTAGAAACAAGCACAGAATTCTTGCACCATTCTGTGTTAATGTAAACACACACACTGCCACTGCGAGCCTTACCGCACAGAACTGCATTACACAAAATGAGGTGAGCCCGGCTAGCTGAATGGTGGTGTCTGGAACTCTGTCGCCCAGCCACGTCTCCATGGAAACAAAGACGCAACAGTCTCTGAACTCTAGCCGTGTGGTTCCCTGGAGTCAGATATAGTCCAGTTTATTGTCCAGTGAGCAAATGTTGGACAGAATAATGGATGGGAGAGCTGGTTGGCTAGGGTTTGTTTTTAGCCTAGCACAGATGCCTGCCCACTTTCCATGCTTAAGCTTCCTCGAGCACTGCTTGCGACGTCCTCTCTCCCGGGCACTCGCATCAGGCGACGTTGAGGTCTGAAGGTCTGGTCTTTCGCAGCAAGCCAAGATCGCAAAGTTTTCAAAGTACTTCAACATGCAGGTTAGTAATTGCATGATTTCTGTACTGTAGTAGTGTGTGGCAGGCGTATGCATGAACACTACTGTCTTTGGTGTCCATGCACCTTGAGATTCGGGCTAAAACAAATAAATAGCACCAGATATAATAAAATAATACCAAAATAGCATGGTCAGGCTGAACGATGCGACTGAACATAGTGGTGAACAAATCAGAGATAATCGTTTAATTCAAATGACTCCAGTCACTGAAAACAAAAATTCACCTCTAATCATTTGTGACTAAATAAACACCTAATCTATCCTAATGCAGTTTCGACATAAAATGTTGAAAATTGAAATTCACCTCCTGGTAATGATGTAGAATTTGCTGTAGCAAAAGCATGATTATTCTGATTATCAGTCTTCTAAAGTAAGCACACGTTACCATGACACCCAGTCTCTAACACCCAAAATTTTGCAGACATGCCGTGAAAGTCACACGTACACAAACACACAAATTCCTGAAGCTTCTATATTTGTCTCGACACTGAAAATTAGTGCAGCTGCAGAACAGTGGTGTAGCACCTCAGGAAGCTCAAGCTCTTGTCTGGTGATCAAATCTCTGTTTTTATCAGATTTATACAGCGCCAAGGAAACCGACACCCATCATTGAGTGCGATTAAAGCAAACGTTTGGAGAATTAAGCAGAAGGAAAAAAAAGACGATGAACTTGTGGCTGCTCTAATGTTTATGCCAGCCTGAAAAGCTGAATGAAGCTGAATAGATTGTGAATGCAGAAAGCAGCTAGGTGTAGGAAGTCCATCTGTGCCATGCGCAGCCCTGCTGTTCCAGACAAAGAACTTTATTTAACACAAGCCCACGTGTCAAGCTGTATGGAGGGATTTGAGGCTGGCACATGCAAAATTAAAGGCTATATCTCACCGAGTCACACATTCAGCACATCCCTCAGCTTGTAGACCTGAAATTTTATAATCTCTCTCTCTCTCTCTTTCTCTTTCTCTCTCTCTCTCTCTCTCTCTCTCTCTCTCTCTTTCAAACTACAACAGACTCCTTAGTATCTTGCTACACATCTCATATTTGTGTCATCGCTGTTATATCTGTCCTTACCGCTCTGCTGGACGATTCAATTAGATGAAAATATGTCACTTTGTATTTGACTTTAACAGGAAGTAGCGCTAAGACTAAAGCATGACTTATTACTATTATCCTTCTTCTTCTTCTTCTTCTTCTTATTATTATTATTATTATTATTATTATTATTATTATTAGTGGTTGTGTAGCATTAAGTCTGTGTGTATTGTGCTCACTATATTGGCATGTGGAACCATTCGAGTCAGATTATATTCCATAGTGGAGTAGGTCATGGGACTATAGACTGCAGGAACTTGCGTTAGCTTCAGTTACTTCTGATTTGACCTTGACGGTGGCGCTGAAACCAAAGCCTCATTTTAGACCGTTGGAAAAAACTATATAATACTTTAAATGAAATACGCTGGATAAGTGTGTCATTTTGTGGAAACTTCACTAAACCAAAAGCAAACAGGAAATAATGGTAAGCAAGGACAAAAGATAAATGATATTGGGCCGAGCATGAAACCTTGATGGACTCCATCTGCAAAATTGCAAAAAAAGATCAATTTTGCTCTCTTATCTCTGCAACATTAAACAATAACAGGTATAAGAAAGCCAGGTTTTTACTTTTTCAGTAAACAGTTCCTGTGACCTAGTAACACTAGAAATGGAACAGATACAGTCCTTGTGTGCATGTTGACTTGATATAAGAAAAAAAATATCTGAAAAACACTGGAATACATCTATTTTCATTTCTGTGCTGCAAGTAACATCTCCTCTCTCTCTCTCTCTCTCTCTCTCTCTCTCTCTCTCTCGCCTTCACGCCTACACAACCCACCATAAATAGAGCCAAGGAACAACGAAGCATGCACACACTTCAAAAAATAATGGCTTCCTCATGTTAACATGTGAGTTCAATCTATTTCTGCACTGCTGGCGACAACAAGTTGAGAACCCAAAGTACAAAGAAGCCATTACTATGAAATTACTATCAAATCATAGGGAAATAGACTTGTCACACTCCAACCAGATAACATTCCGGTAACGGCCGTCTCTTTCCCCAAGACTGACACGTAATTTACTCTGGTCAGAGTACCTGACATACACAGGCTGCATGGTGAGAACAGTCAAAATGAGGTACAAGTGTGTACATGTGTGTGACGGTAAGTAATATAGGAACAAGGTCCTATGTGGTGGAAAAATATCCGAGAAGACTGAGCTGGCTCGGTCTTTCATCATGTGGTTCGAAACCAAGGAAGTGGTATACGTCGTACACTTTGTTTAAAAACATGCAGAAACATGAACTATATTTGCAATGAAGGTTAAAAAATACTAATTCTGGTTAAGCTCCAAAACTGAATTTGAAACAATTCAGCTACCTTTCCACTGACCATTAGAAACAAATACAACAAAGCCCTTTTATTTATCCATTTTTTTATTCTTTACTTAACACACAAAGTGCTTATCCACAGATATGTCTAACGGCGCTCGTTTTACACGTCTCCAACTTCCCGTTACTGCTCTTAAACAACAATTAGTGATGAAATAACACGAAGCAGCTCGATCGTATATTACTCCTACAATTCACACCTATTAGCCCAAAGCTCATCAATATTAAACAAACTGAGAGAATAACACGGGTTTTTCTCTCTTACTAAAATGCAGATGCCTTCTGTTTTAACCTTGAGGGACCCCTAAACACAGGCAATTAAATATGAGATAATTATTGAACTTTTCAGCTTAGGAAAACACACACACACACACACAGAGAGAGAGAGAGAACGCAAGAAATCTGCTGTGAGGTAAAAGGTAAGTAGTTTTAGTCAGACAGATTTCGCAGGGTCATGGAATATAGAGAGGAAAAATTCAAAGAATTATGTGTTGGTGAGTTTTAAAAAAATTCATTTAATTTTCAATTCATTTCATGCAATTATCCAATCACAATTATCACATGCATAAAATTATGGCATGTTTATATTTAAATTATATTATATTAAAATGATGACATATTTTACATGACATCAAGTGCTTCAGGTTAGCATAGGCCTGTTTTGTTGTGTGAATATTCAGAACTGAATGCTTTTGTTATGTTCCACTACACAGTAGTTAATATGAAGCTCATATGAAAGTAGACACTCAGGACTTTAAGAATTTCTAGTGTTTCATAAGTATTTCTCTTTTTCTCTAGCCTACTAGGAACAATATATTCACTGACAAATTCCAGAAAAACAAAAACAGTTATTTTCTTTTTCACACAAATGTGTATATCTTCAAAGTAAATGATGATATCGAACCCATTTGTGCTCTCTGAGACGCCCCAAGTGCTTGATCTTCCAAAAAGCATCTAAAATGTGAAGACATTATCTTCAACCACTGAGATTCAGTGTAAAGTTATCCAACAGAGGGAAAAGCACATGTCTAAAACACACTGAAAGCCAACTGACTCATTTTACATCAGAGTCACAGCAATGAAATAATTCATTTGTGTAAACTGATTTAAAATGTCTGAATCCCTTAGGAAGAGTCTCTACACTTCACACAAAATGATAATAAAGCAAAGAAATCCAGTGAGTGAAAGGCTTGTTAATGAAATTGGTTCGAGGAAAGCCACAGGACTGGTTCCAGCTGACAGGATCTCAAAGAACAACTCTTTACAATCACAGTGAGCTGAAAAGCATCTCAAAACGTCAAATCTTCAGGTGCTTCGGCTGCAAGACCAGAGTAATACAATTAGTTCTGTTTCTGTTAGCCAAGAATGGGAATCTGAGGCCAAAGAAACTGGACAGATGATCAGAGAAACATCAGCCAGTCTGGAGCCAGTCATCTGGCACCATGTCAACAACCATGTCATGATCAGTCACTGAGATGATATAATGGATTATTGAGTATTTGAATAAGCTACAGATATTTCTATTAAACTAGCCATGAATCTTATATGCGATGAAGTCCTTTGAAGTTAAAGTGCCATGACAAAATTTAGAGGAAAATTGGAGAGGCAAAAAGTGGAGTTTGGAGAGTCAAGGTCAGTCAGGTCATATCCTGAAGCGGTAACTTTTCCAAGGAAGGAGAAACAGAAGTGGGCGGCATTTTGTAGAAAAAAAAGAGAAAAAAGAGAGAGAGAGAGAGAGAGAGAGAGAGAGAGAGAGAGAGAGAGAATGGATAGTAGAAACTGAACCAAGCATCTGCTGGAGTTCAGTGCCAGTAGGGATGTTGCTCTCTACACTACAGCTTTGAGCCAAAGCTGCTCTGATGCTGTGGATTTGTGTATGCTGTATGAGATATAAATGCCAGATGTCATGAATGCCTGTCAGTGCTTTTGCTTCATACAGTACGTTCATGTCAGCATGACTGGAGCGAGGCTTCGCGTTATTCTCTTGCAAGCATCTAAATCCACTTCGTTTATTAGGCTTGTCAAATATAGAGCACTAATACTGAGGAAAATGTGCTTAAACTGTGATTTCACACTCATGAGGGCTGTGTTAGCAGTTTTTAAAGCAAAAGTAGATGTTAAGTGCCTTGTGTATGAAAGCAGTCAGATTCAATTAGAGGAAATCTTGACGCTACATGCATATCATATTTGTCAGCCAAAGGAATATGCATGGAATAAACAAGAAATGTAATCTTTATATCAACAGACTGAAAACCAGCCAGTGTTTCCTGCCGATTCCATATATAGCGAACACAATTTGTGCCCTATATGTGTTAAATCGAAACCGACAGTATAAAATCAAAGCGAATGAAAACCACGTCCTTTCAAACGACACCGCATTAGACCGTACGCAGCAAGAGAGCTGCCAAAAACGTGTTGGAAAAAAGTTATTCACAAGAGCTTAAAAACGATTTTCACAGAAGGCTCAACCACTATCTCTATCTCTCCTCACCCAGCAAAGCTGTGTTCAGTTGTCAAGAACCTTCCTCGCTCGTTTTTCCAAGTCAACACCATAAATCCTGTTTTAGAAGTGAAAGCTCCCTCCAAGCTTTTCCATCAGAAGGTACACCCTGCTGTTTTGTGGGTCAGATGGATTACCACCACCTTTAAGGACTTCTGAACGAATCTCTCTTTTGACGATTCCAGCCTCTTAAATCCCCGCTCCGAGCGAAAGCACATCCAGAGCACTTGAATAGAACCGGCTCGGCTGAATGACTCCTTCTGCTTTCCAAGTGGGTAAAAAATGCACAATTCTATCATGTTTTTTACTATGTTTAGGTAACAGATATTTTTAAATCGCAAGACACTCTAACGACAAACGTGTTCAGACAGCTGTGCAGTTGAGAGTTAGGGGCCCAAGATTTGATCTGTTGAACTGGTAACTAGCACAGAACTTTAACTCCTACCAGTGAATAAATTACTGTATGTATGCAGCTTGTTTACCTGTTAGCTATGAATGGGTGCAAGGTTTCAAAGTTTGCAAGAGTTAGGTAGCAAGAGTTACTAAATATTGAATGAAAAAATTACACACAAAACATTTCTTGTATTAAGATTTCAGTTACAAAATTCACATTATTTAAATCCCCCTGCTTATAATCCACGTCCGGGAGGTTGCCAGATTTTTCTTGAATAAACATTTCTGAGATGCCTCCTCCTTCAAACACATACCTGAGAGAAATCTGAGGAAAACGCTGTGGACTGAAGAACTAACATTGCCTCACTACATGCACATAACAGGTCAGAATTCAGAAATTCAGAAAGAAAAAAAGAACTACTGATTCCTACTGCCAAGAGAGTCCTATTCCTACTGATGTCAAATTATGCTCCTGGTTGTCTGGTGATGGCAAAATATGTCACTATACACATTTAGCTATGGTTCCTGTGGTGCAACTGAAATGCTAGTTGGTATGCAGGTGTGTAGTTCTGAACCAGGATATGTACTGTAGATAACGTAGTGCCCTTGGAGCCCTTGGAGGTCCGGAAGGCAACAAGTGTAAATTTGATTACCGCCGCTGCAGGAAGTAAGTGGGGTGACCTGAGTGACACAAGGCTATTTTGAAAGGTGATGAACCAGACCAGGAGTAGCATTCTGAACAATCTGTAGAGGAAATTATAGCAGATGAATGGAGAATAGCAAATACACAGTCACAGCAAGCAGGTCTTCCTCGAGATTCTGAAGTCAGGAAAGGTCAAATTCAGCTGAAGAAATCTTCAAGATCTGGCGGAGATACTGTATGAACGGAAAAGTCGATCCTATTATCTGAAACCAGAACAGGATTTTCAGCCGGAAGGACTGTGATGGTCACGGGTCCAGAAATTTTCCTGAAATCATTTTAACTCACAGCTCACAGATGGTCTTTACAGAGGTTGAGACATTTTTGTCATTTGGAGTCTTTCGAGAGAAATTGCACTCAGAATTTCGGAGCAGGAGTAAAAATGATAACACGCTGTTTCATGTCATGCATTTCCCACCACAGATTTATAAATGTTTCCTTTGCATGCCATGACACACACAGCAGGCCCCCCTGTTTGAACATCTGTCTTTATCTTTCTCTCACTGCATCTCCAAAAATCTTCCACAAGTCGCCTCTTTTCCTTTGCTTTCGAAAGCTTGGAGTCTTGCACCTTTCTGCTTGACCAAACTTGACTGGATTTACTGGATTTAGTGGCCTCACACCAGTCAAACCCTCTTCAAGACAATGTATTTATTTATAATATCTTCAATCCCACCATGTGTGTGCCAGTAAAATCTGTTTGTTTAACCACATTTGGGGTAGCTTAGTGGTTAAGGCGTTGGACTACTGATCGGTCATCAGTTCAAATCCGAGGTCCACCAAGCTGCCACCGCTGGGCACTTAACCCTCAATTGGTCAATTGTATAAAACGAGAAAAAAATGTAAGTCACTCTGGATAATGGTGTCTGCAAAATGACAGAAATGTAAATGTAAGCACTGATGGAGATCCGGGTCGGACAGAGGGGTGGGATTATTGAAAAGTATTGACAAGAACTAAATAGGGGCAAACAGCTTAATGATTATCACGTCATCTGCCATGTATTGACAATTCTCTGTATTCATATCACGTATTTATTTCCCTCACATGGGGGCTTAATTCTCATAACAGCCAGGACCTGATACAATCAGAAAACCAGTGCATTGATCCTGAGGAAGAATATATGGCACTAACAAGCCATTTTTTTGGAATAGGGAGCAGGTTACTATAACGAACAGATCAATAGATGGTTTAGAGGTCAGTATAATAGTGCAGAAAAGCCCTGGACTATATCAGAAGATCGTACATCATGTTAAGTCATGGTATAAAGCATTATTTCACAGGACCCACTTTTCTTTTTCGTTCTCAAAGAGGACCATGTGGGTGAAAATAAATCTGCGACGTGTGGTGACGTTTGTGATCTATGTTGTAATAGTTCTTGTGCAATGCCAGATTTAAGGATGGATAATTTTCTTCGTTTTTCATGGCAGATGGGTCATGCCATCACGCCAGGACATCTTGAATCCGGCCATCTTAAAGCGCTTAAATTGGTTTCAGCTCGATTTTACTATTGAACAGCATAAGACACTGGTGTTAGGCTACTTAATGATTTTGTTGGTGGTCTTCTTTGTTCTTCCATCCTTCATTTTTTTTTTTACAGTTTGCCAGTTTACATATTCCGTGTGACCAACAGCTCTGACAGTACGTCTGGTGGTAACAGTAAATGTTTCTATAGTAACACCTCGTAGGTTTTATACCATGGATTCACCATTAAATGAAACAAAAAATAAAATTTTAAAAAATGTGATATAATAAAGCAAAAACATCTAATCATCGATATGGCGTTTTCAGTAAAGATTTTTTTAACATTTACAGAAACATTAACATTTACTCTTGAGCATCAGAAAGTTTTCCAACATGGGAAAGTCTTCAGGACAGAGAAGAGTTTATGCTTCACACAGTTTCTGTAAAGTGTTAAACTCTTTTATTTGCTTTGTTGCGGCCAAAATGCTTGATTCTGTAGCATTTTTATTTTTAAAAAAAGTGATGCAACTTTCCAACTTTTTTGAAACAAAAGCCTCAAGACTCTGCAAATGGGCATCTCCGGGATAGCCAGGAGCCCCAGAGAGAGCTGTGCTCTCTGGATGGGAGGGGCGTCCAGATAATGATTTTCTCAGAGCATGTTACGGTGCATTGTGACACAGAGGTTCAAAAACTTATGGTTGTTGCAGTATAATAGGAACGAGATAGCTAGTGGAAGAGAAAAAGGAGAAACTATATTGTTATAACTGTTTATTTATATTGAGGACACTGATGATGTCACGATGCACATGTGTGCATTATAAGGGTCTGTATCAGCCATCTAATAAAAATCAGAAGGAAAATTAGAAAAATCTTCTAAGTTTAATTAATAATGCTCAGTTTGAGAAAAAGTGGTGCGAAGCAGAAAAAAAAATCAAAATGACTTTGGAAAACACAATAAAACTAATAAGAACGCACTTTCCATGCAGAGTGTTTTCATTCCTGAAATTTGCTCAATTTGTTGGCTTGATTCATGAAATAATCACAGAGGACTTCAGGCACAACTCAACTTCATTGAGGTATTAAAAAAAGGAGTCTGAAGGTGAAAAAAAAAGGTATTAGTTTTTTGCAGGTTCATTTCATGGAGTGGGGGAAAAACACACACACACACACACACACACACACACACAGCAGTGTCTATAATGCTCTTTCTGTCACATTGGATCACTCAGGCACTTCCATCTTAGGCTGTAAAGAGAAGACAGAATCTAATAGGGAAGAGATTTTAACAGGATTCTCTCCATCCTGCCTGGCACTTTTATGAGCCGTTGTGGTTTATTCAAATGGCTTCATTTATAGCAGTGTAAAGATCGGAATTAAACCTATAACTCATATGCCCATTAGAGACGGGATGCAGCGTGTGGCGTGTGGATTGGGGGGTTAGTGGGGTGGTGTAATTTATGGGAATTTGTTGCATTATCACTGCTTTTTTGCTTGACTGGCCTTACAGCAGAAGGCTCTATAGTGCAGGGCTTTTCTCCGCATGTATTTGTTGGCAGCTAATAGATCACTGAGAAACACGGCAATAAACCGTTGCCAAACAACTAGAAAAATTTGTCTTGGATGTTTCCATGGCAGCGAGTCATTTGTCACGTGAAATAAATTAATTATCCAAAAGGCACTATATTAGAAGGCTCGTGTGGTTTAAAGGGTAAAAAATGCAACTTGCATATTGCTCTCACGTGTGATTTTATTTTAGAATGAAACCGAGCTGAGTTTTTATGGGATTTAGTATTTGATTCTTCTCAAACGAAAGAGAGCGATGCGGCGGCGCTTTAGTGCTGTCTAGCTATGAAATCTAGCGACCTAGCTTCAACTTTTAACTTTTGTAACGTAGTCATGTTTGTCCTCTCATAACTGAGTCACTGTTGTCGTCTAGCTGCAGTGCATTCGGAAGAATGTCCAAAGTCTGCACCACTTCTCTGCTGGATTTCTCACTAATGCGTCATCGAACGTCGCTGAGAAATGGTGAGTAAGCACCTGTGCCAACCTACAAAACCTACCTTCTTCACTTTAATGTATTTCAAGTGGACCTCCGCTTCCTTTTTAAAACTTCTCCACTTCCTGTTCGTGTGTTGAAGAGACACGCTTGAGAGCTCTACTTTTTTTTTTCCCTGGAGCAACACTACAGCGACTATACTAACAGCTCCTTTTAAATATTCATCTATGACAGTGCTCGGGTCCCTCATTAGCGTCGACGTGTCGCATGCTGTATTAACCGACACATGCTGAGTTTTCAGGCCACCCACACGTCACTCGGAGCAAGAGGAACGGAGACAGAAAAAAGCATGGCTCTCTCTCTCTCTCTGTCTGTCTGGCCAGACATACAGCATCGATCCTTTCTCTCTTGTTCAGCTAGATCTAATTACATTTCTACAAGACGGACTGGGATACTTTCTTTAACAGATTTCACACACAGACCTTACGGAAAAGTGGCTCCGGGAATCACAGACCAACACAAATGGTACCACAAGTGGTAATGGTAAAGGTAGTGTTTCAGTGCGTCCGGTTCGATTCTTCTTCTTCCAGCAACAGACGTCATTGCTAATGAGAACAGGAAACCAGTTTCAGCAAATTTAATACCTGCTCCTCAGAGGTGTTCATCCCCTACAGTGAATTTTACTCTTAAACCTCATGGGGGATGCAGCATTCCTTTCCTCCTCCTTCCTTCCCATTCTTTACACTGGAACTGCCCAATATGTCTTTCCTCTATCCTCCTTCCTTACGTTGCTATTTCCTTCTTCTGTCTGTCTTTCCTCCTTCCTTCATCCATTCCATCCTCATTTTCATTTACCTCCCATCCTTCTTCCTTCATTCTGTCTTCTTTTTCCTCATCCATCACTTCTTCTTTATTTCTTTCCTTCTGTGCTTCCTTCCTTCTGCATATCTGACCGTTTCTTCCTTCCTGCTTTCCTTCTTTCCAACTTTCCTTTCTTTGTTTATTTACTTCTTTTTTCTTGTTTTTCATTTCTTCATTTTTTCATCCTTCCCTTACATTGTTCTTTTCTCCTGCTTTCTTTCCTTTTCTTTTCCTTTCTTTCATTCCTGTCATTTCATTCTTTTAGCGCTTCATTCCTTCTGCTTTTCATCTTTTTTATTTTTCATTCCATTTGTCTTCCATTCTTATTTCATTCTTTCTTCACTTCCTCTATTTCTCCTTCGTTCCTAGCTTCCTTCCTTGTTTATCTTATTCCACAACATGCAGTTCTTCATTGTTTCTTTTTAACTTCCTTTCCTGAACCTTGCTCTTCTTTGCTTTCTTCCTTTTTAGTTTATTTTTTATCCTTCCTCCTTTTCTTTATAAAATTTCAGATTCATGCGATTCCATTTTTAAGTGTCCAGTCTGCAACGACATTACTGCAACATAGCTACACTGCTGTCGGGTGCTTGGGCCCCGTGATTGCTGCTCGTAGCTCGGATTAATCTTCCAGCTCGAGTGATGCTAAGTATTTCGACAGTTTGAATAAATTCTCCTTTGAGGCACAATTTAAAACTAGTAACGTCTAGGTAGCGTGGCAGTGTGAATATTTATTAGCCCGCACACTGGCACTCATTCGAGCGAGGCATTTTGACAAGAGCGCTGCTTGTTTGTGTAGCGTAGCAGCTGAATGAAAAGAAATAAATACGAAGAAAATATCAATTCTGAAAATTATAGCCACTAAAAGAACCAAACATACAGCAGTTTATTTCTAAACTGATACAGATGTGTTTATTCTCACCTTTTCATTTCGTTTTTCTCCTTTTTCTCACATATCCTTTTTTTCTGCTTGTTGCTTCTTTATTTCATCTCCATTTTCATGCTTCCTTCCTTCCTTCTGCTCTTTACCTCCTTTTTTATTCCTCCATTTCCCCTTCCTTTTTCCGTTCCTTCCTTTATTTATTGATTTGTTCTTTTTTGTTGAAACTTTTGATCTTTTCTCTTCTTTTTTAGTTGCATCATTTTTTCTCCCCTTATTTCCTTTCATATTTCTCTTTCCTTCCTCCAGTTACTTTTTGTTCCTCCTTTCCCCAATCATTTTACATTTTTCTGTTTTCCTTCTTCCTTTCTGTCAATTTGTCGCTTCCTTCCTGATACTGTTTGTTCTTCCTTATTTCTTTCCTCACTTTCTCCTTTCTTTCTATCCTTCCTTGTTTCTTTGTTTCTTCATTCCCCTCCTTCATTTTCATTCTTCCTTTCTTCATTATTTTCTTCCCTCCTTATTTCCTTCCTTCTGCTCTTTTCCTCCTTTTTTATTCCCCCATTTCCCCTTTCTTCTTTCCTTCTTCCCTTCCTTCTTTCATTTATTGATTTGTTCCGTCTTGTTAATACTTCAACTGCATCCTTTTTTCCTCAGCTATTTGCTGTCTCCCGTCTTCAGTTATTTTCTTTCACGTTTCTGACTCTACTTCCTTTAACTACTTTTTGTTCCTTTTCTTTTTTCCTTCTTCCTTTCTGTCATTTGTCGCTTTCTTCTTGATTCTGTTTGTTCTTCCTTATTTCTTTCCTCACTTTCTCCTTTCTTTCTATACTTCCTCGTTTCTTTGCTTCTTCATTTCCCTCCTTCATTTTCTTGTCTTTCGTTATTTTCTACCTTTATTTCTTCATTCTTCCTTTCTTCATGATTTTCTTCCCTCCTTCTTTCCTTCCTTTTGCTCTTTTCCTCCATTTCCCCTTCCTTCTTTCCTTCTTCCATTCCTTCCTTCATTTATTGATGTATTCCTTCATTCTCAATACTTTTTTTTATCTTTTCTTCTTCAGTTGCATCCTTTTTCCTCACCTATTTACTGTCTCCCTTCTATACTTTCTTTAACTACTTTTTGTTCCTCCTTTCCCTATCATTTTACATTTTTTTCCCTTCTTCCTTTCTGTCACTTGTTGCATCCTTCCCAGTACTGTTTGTCCTTCCTTACTACTTTCTTCTCTTTTTCCTTTCTTTCTATCCTTCCTTGTTTCTTTGCTTCTTCATTTCCCTTCTTCGTTTTCTTGTCTTATATTATTTCCTACCTTCTTCTTTTCTTTCTTAATTCTTCCTTTCTTCATAATATTCGTTCTTTCATTCCTACGTTTCATTTTTCCTTCATGGGGTCCTTCCCCAGTATGCAGTCACCTCACGGTTAAACAGATGGAGAGAACCTAAAGACGCTGGACTGATGTCTTGTGTATGTGCTGCACAACCTCAGGCCAGACCTGAAACATTAGTCTGATATTATTCTTCCACCGGATGATGTACTATATGATTACACACTCACTCATTTCCCTTCGTCTGCATTAATGTACTAAACTAGCTAGCCGTGTGCTGTTACATTATTTTTAGCTGAGTCTCTTCACACACACACACACACACACACACACACACACACACCACACACACACACACCGTAGCTCTGGCTCTCAGTCTGTTCTTGCTGAACCATCTCTACATGACAGACGACTCCTTGGTGTTCGGACAAACTCACTGAAAATAATGTTACGTAACAAGAACAAACAATCAGTGCTGCCTTTTTAGACCTGCTGAGATCACATATTGTGCTCAAGGGATGAAATGATGCTTGCTATTTGCATACTGACAACATTGGATGATCTGAGCTCTGCTACCACTCCACATAAATAAATAAATAAATAAATAAATAAATAAATACACCAACCAGGCATAACATTATGAGCAGTGCCAGGTGAAGTGAATGAGGCTGATGATCTCCTCATCATGGCACCTGTTATTGGGTGGGATATATTAGGCAGCAAGTGAACATTTTGTCCTCAAAGTTGATGTGTTAGAAGCAGGAAAAATGGACAAGTGTAAGGATTTGATGAAGGGCCAAATTGTGATGGCTAGACCACTGGATCAGAACATCTCCAAAACTGCAGCTCTTGTGGGGTGTTCCCGGTCTGCAGTGGTCACTATCTATCAAAAGTACCCTTTAGGTCCTGTAAGTTGAGAGGTGGGCCCCATCTTGCAACTTACAGGACTTAAAGGATCTGCTGCTAACATCTTGGTGCCAGATACCACAGCACACTTTCAGGGATCTAGTCAAGTCCATGACTAGATTTGGCAGCTGGTCATAATATTATGCCTGATCAGTGTGCATAAATTTTCTCAGCAATTTCTTTTCTTTCGCAAAAGTGACACCTAATCGTTTACTAAATCCTAACCTAAATGGGATATTTCTCTGAGAGAGATTTTATTTTGAGAGGCGACTAGGCTCTTTTGACCCGAAAGAGAACGAGAACAATAAACAAATAAATAAAGAGAAAATGAGAGGTGGAGAGAAAACCTGCCAAGAGAGTCAGCTCCTCCCCACCTGCCAGTGTCAGACTGAGCCAAGCTAGAAAAGAGCTTCATCCACCTACACATGTATAAACACACACACACACACAAAACCACACAGCATGCTGTCAGAAAATCATAGCCGTACTCATCGAAGCAGAATTACCTAACACTAAAACGCAGCATGCTTTCTCACACCTTGCAAACGATTGCGCGATCTAATTCAAATTCATCTCTGTTACGAAAATAAAGTCGGAGATGGAACGAGTTACAAATCGTGCACCGACTTCAGCTTGGTGTGCTGCGCAGAAGGAAAATAGGTGGATGGGAGAGTTTTGTGGGTCTAAAGAGGACGAATGATATGCTTACATTAAAGATCTAATATCAAGATATATTTATTCGAGGCCTCGGCGCTCAGATAGTGCTGCCAAACTTAATCATTCCTAAAGTTTCGTAATCTGTAAACAAGACCTGTGTCCCTGAGCAAGCAAACAGAGCGAGCTGGAGCTTTTCTGAAAAGGACGAGGGACGCGAACAGTGAGCATGACACCCGAAGCAATGAAACTGCTTCCTCTGCTTATAGGTCTGTTTACTGCTTAATGTCGTGTGTGTGTGTGTGTGTGTGTGTGTGTGTGTTTGTGTGTGTGTTTTTCTGAACACACATGCCTGCTCAGGATGCAATGGAAAACAAGTGTTTTGTTTCAGCAGGCCTAAACCCAAAGGTGTGCTTTAAATGCTTTATGACAATTATGTGTGTGTGTGTGTGTGTGTGTGTGTTAAGTGCTGTCCTCGGCTGCTGTTGAAACACAGAGCGATTCGACCAACTGCTCCTCACCTCAGTGGTCCTATGATGAGTTCTCCGAGAAGCTGAAGGTACTGCTGACTTTTTTACTACCTGTTTCTTTAACTTGCATTATAGCAGCTACAAAAATACTACAGATCTCCTTTTTGTTCTCTTTTGCACTTCATAATCTAATAAAAGTGGCAGAGAAACCTCAAGGTGCTTTATTTTTGACTGTTACAAAGCGCTGACACTGGAGACTCCTTCCTAAATGTTACTATAGAAACCATACGTAGAAGAACAAATCTAAACCTTACAGCTGGAAGGACGATAACCAATCAGAATCGATGACTCAGCAGCGCTGTGGTGTATCAAAGTCATAACTGTATGTTTTTTATACATAAATAAAACCCCCTCCAGATCTCAGATGAGTGTATTGAAGCGCTCGCTGCTCAATGGACAGAAAACCAAAACGCAGATGTATTCAGCAATCTGAACCGGCTTGCAGATGTTCTTAAGAAAAATCAAAAAGCAGGTGAATGCAATGCTCAAAGCCTCAATGCAGAATGTCGCGAAGCTTTTTCACGTACGTGTAGAAGCACGAGTTCTGCTTATTTTTTACCCCACAGTGTGTAAAGATGCCACACCTAAGGAATGCCCAACTCCAACAGTTCAGAGTAAAGGAGGACTGGTGTGTGTGTCTGCCAGCAGGAGGCGTTTCTGCAAACCAATGTGCAACGAGGTACAAATAAAATCAATCATAAAAATGACCTCTCCTCACACTGTTCTCTTGACCTTTACAAACACTACAGAGCAAAATAAGAAGAAATTAACACTAAAGCACCCCCTTGTGGATAAATGAGGGATTTTGTTTTCTCTAGACTTTCTCATTGCACTTATTATGTCTGTGTTCAAACACACACACACACACACACACCTATAATCTTTTGTCTATTATTGTATTATCATTTCTAAGGCTCTCATGCTTTGATTCTGAACGTTAAACTCTGTGCGCTTCTCACCTTCAGGGTTACGACTTCGGCTTCCTGAGGATTTCCAGGTTGTTCGAGACGTGCAGCGACGCCACTAACTACATGTGGACAACTCAGTACGTGGGAGGCAACAAGCTGGCTGTCTGTAACAGTGAGTAAAATGTTCTCGCTGGTTTTATCCACAAAAGGAATAAGTGCATGTTAGATCATGAGCTTTATCCTAATGCTAGTCGAAACAGCAATGTGTGAAGTTTTATGAATTGAAAAGTCAAGCACTTTAATATAAACATTAAAGGTGAAGGTCTTACACCTTCTGACCAAGAGTTTTATCATTTTATTCTGTCAGTAGAACTGCTCAGATGATATTCAGTTGTTTTCCCGTCTCACTCCACAGAAAGCGGCATTCGTATAGCAGGCACGTCTTCCGCTTACTTCCCCGCGAACCAGGACTGCTGGACCACTAAAAGCAACTCCACGCTGGAGCAGGAGATCATTAACGCCTTTGAAAATGAGCTGAACGCTAAAAATTTTAACGGCCCTTACACGCACCGCTGTCTTATGTGTGGATAAAAATGAGCTTTCCTCTTTCTGTGGGATGCTGGAAACTGGGAGTAAAGATGATGAATGATATAATTAGCGCTGTGTTCGGCTTACAGTTGTAATACACGTGTATGAGTCACGGCTAATACAGAATTCGTTAATAAAGTAGAGCTGTAAACATGGTCTTGGGGTTTCTGAACATTTAATAAACAGTGATAGAAATAAGCTTGTTGTAGCATCATAAAAGTAATAATTCTAACAAGCTAGAAACTCCAACAAGTTTCTTGCTAGCAAGCTAGCTTTTCTTCTCCATACAGATATGAACAAATACACCAATCAGCCATAACGTCCTGAGCAGTGTCAGGTGAAGTGAATAAGACTGAGTCCTGATCTCCTCATCATGGCACCTGTTAGTGGGTGGGATATATTAGGCAGCAAGTCAACATTGTGTCCTCAAAGTCGATGTGTTAGAAGCAGGAAAAATGGACAAGCGTAAGGATTTGTGTGAGTTTGACAAATTGTGATGGCTAGACCACTGGATCAGAGCATCTCCAAAACTGCAGCTCTTGTGGGGTGTTCCCGGTCTGCAGTGGTCAGTATCTATCAAAAGTGGTCCAAGGAAGGAACAGTGGTGAAGCGGAGACAGGGTCATGGGCAGCCGAGGCTCATTAATGCACGTGGGGAGCGAAGGCTGGCCCGTGTGATCCGATCTAACAGACGAGCTACTGTTGCTCAGATTGCTGAAGAAGTTAATGCTGGTTCTGATAGAAAGGTGTCAGAATACACAGTGCAGGACGGGTCAGGGCTGTTTTGGCAGCAAACGGGGACTGACACAATATTAGGTCATAATGTTATGCCAGGTCGGTGTATATTCTGTACTTTTCTATCCTTTTCCTGATAAACTTTTTTTTCTAATTAATGATGAGAACCTTGTGTTACAGTATGGTGCTTGATTAGAACCCTGGTTCTCCTTCATCAGCCATCTACCAAACACAGAATCGGCAAATTATCAATGTTCAATAAATCCCGGATGAACCAACAATCAAATCCCTGATCCTTTTCTCCTTCTGTTCCATAATCAGCAATGTCTTTTAATGGTATTGATATTTTTTTAATCTTTGCACATCGCTCCATCAGTTATATTGAAAAGGAACATGTTAACTTGGGTACGTTGGCTCCAGCTGCCATGTTACAGTAATCCTCGCCTAAACCGATAGAGTGGCACGCCCTGGGGAAGAGCCGTACTGAAATTGATTTGTGCTCGTTCCCAGATTTCATGGCGACTGTCTGCCCTCTGGCCTGCTGTTTATTCCTGTTTTTTACTCACTCTGCTCTGTGACAGATGCCCATGAGGGTCTTGTGGATATTCCGCCGTATATAAAACTATAAAACAGGGAGAGTTCTGTGCTGAGCTTTCTAACAGCATTAAAATGGCGGGGATGTAGAACAAGCGAGTTGTAAATCTTGTAGCTATTAGTGTGTTTTCTTTCCTCCAGAACACGTACAGAGCTGTTTCACGTCGACAGGCTGTTTATATATTTCTGTAAATGACAATGATGAATGTTTTAAGGTTATGGGTGTTAACGTTTAGATGAGGAATAACCCACTCAGGGAACATACTGTTACAGGACAATAATCAATGATGTGATGGTGTGATACGTCCTGAAGATAAACAGAGGTGCTGTTACCAAGCCCGCTGGACCACTATCCGATACCAGGACCACTATCCGCTTATAGTTACACGTTAAATCATTATCAGGTTGTTTTGGGAAAACAATCACGGCTTCGCGACGAGCCACATCACACCACTCATGGCTGCTTTATTCTTTACAAGTTATGGAAAGTATTTTCCATCCAAATGACAAATAACGTATGAATATATGTGAGAGGAAAAGTATTTACCGGATCCTGATGACGATCTGTAGCGCTACATCAAAGAGAGATCTCTGTGTGGGAGGAGCCTACACTATTTCCTGTCAATCAAAGCGACAGTAGCCAATCACGAGCATCTGTAAGCACATGTACCTGGAAGGATGCAGATAGCGCTTTCCTCCAGCATCAGCAAATTTAGCAAAATTAGGATGGAAATTAATAATAAAAGCTTTTCAATTACATTAATTTGTATGATAGATCCTAATGTGTGAACAACACACCATTCTCTTTATTTATCTTAAAGTTAATAACAAAAGAAAACAATATATATATATATCTTGTGATAAAAATTTGAAACTTAGACAGCTTTACCTCAGAGTGTTACAACATGCTCTAACAACACGATGATAAAGCCCAGGAATATAAACCTGAAGCTGCGGGACTGTCAGAGCTGCTGAGACGGAGAATAAATCAGAACTAATTAGAATATAAGACGATATAAGATGAGTTAATCATATGTTTTTTTACAATGAGAGTAAGTGACGAGTAAGTTCACGTTAATTAGTGGATGTTAATTAAAGGGACGGTACAGATAAAAAAAAAATCAATCTACATACCTTTGATTAAAAAATGAAGGAAAAAAAATGCAAAGCCTTAGTTAAATCAAGGAGTAAAGAGTGTATATGTGCGCGACGAGGTGCGTGATGAATAAACCGCAATCAGCACCCTGCTATTTGTGCAATTCACAGCCATGGATGGATGTCTTGCCCCAATTACACGAGGAACAACAAGCGGGTAAATATTTGCGAGACACTAGTGTTCGCAGAAGCAGCTTTGATTGCAAGGAGTATAATAGCTCTAATTGCAGGGGTGGAGAGTTTCTTCAAGAGCATGACACATCATCCTCTACATGATTACAGCCCATTAATTACGCACAGGCAAGAGAGAAACAAAGCGCCGGCGTCTCGGCGGGCCTGGGAGATAATCCTCACACCGGGTGTCAATGAGCCGGTTTAATACCTCCAGAAAACACACCCTCCAGAATTCAGGTGCATTAGAGGATGTGAGCTTATTATTAAATTCATTCATGTTCATAAATTTTATACAAACAGAGACGTTTTCCAATGCTGACTTTTTATTTACTTAAAGGACACGTGGTATGTTATGTTCATTTATTTGTGGAGCATCCATGAAATACATTTGTCTATGCGGGTGAAGAGAGAAAAAAAAAGAGTGTGTGTAGAAAGAAAGAGTGTATGTAGAGATAAAGAACAGGTGTGTGCAGAGAGAAAGAAAAAGTGTGTGTAGAGAGAGAGAGAGTGAATGATTGTGTATAGAGAAAGAGTGTGTGTAGAGAGAGAACGAGTGTGCGTAGAGAAAAAGAAAGAGTGTGTGTAGAAAGAGAAAGAGTGTGCAGAAAGAAAGAGCATGTGTAGAAAGGAACAAAGAATGTGTGTAGAGATAAAGAACAGGTGTGTGTAGAGAGAATGAGTGTGTGTGTGTAGACAGAGAGTGTGTGTAGAGATAAAGAACAGGTGTGTGTAGAGAGAATGAGTGTGTGTGTGTAGACAGAGAGTGTGTGTAGAGATAAAGAACAGGTGTGTGTAGAGAGAATGAGTGTGTGTGTGTAGACAGAGAGTGTGTGTAGAGATAAAGAACAGGTGTGTGTAGAGAGAATGAGTGTGTGTGTGTAGACAGAGAGTGTGTGTAGAGATAAAGAACAGGTGTGTGTAGAGAGAATGAGTGTGTGTGTGTAGACAGAGAGTGTGTGTAGAGATAAAGAACAGGTGTGTGTAGAGAGAATGAGTGTGTGTGTGTAGACAGAGAGTGTGTGTAGAGATAAAGAACAGGTGTGTGTAGAGAGAATGAGTGTGTGTGTGTGTAAACAGAGAGTGTGTGTAGAGATAAAGAACAGGTGTGTGTAGAGAGAATGAGTGTGTGTGTAGACAGAGAGTGTGTGTAGAGATAAAGAACAGGTGTGTGTAGAGAGAATGAGTGTGTGTGTAGACAGAGAGTGTGTGTAGAGATAAAGAACAGGTGTCTGTAGAGAGAATGAGTGTGTGTGTAGACAGAGTGTGTGTAGAGATAAAGAAGAGGTGTGTGTAGAGAGAATGAGTGTGTGTGTAGACAGAGAGTGTGTGTAGAGATAAAGAAGAGGTGTGTGTAGAGAGAATGAGTGTGTGTGTAGACAGAGAGTGTGTGTAGAGATAAAGAACAGGTGTGTGTAGAGAGAATGAGTGTGTGTGTGTAGACAGAGAGTGTGTGTAGAGATAAAGAACAGGTGTGTGTAGAGAGAATGAGTGTGTGTGTGTAGACAGAGAGTGTGTGTAGAGATAAAGAACAGGTGTGTGTAGAGAGAATGAGTGTGTGTGTGTAGACAGAGAGTGTGTGTAGAGATAAAGAACAGGTCTGTGTAGAGAGAATGAGTGTGTGTTTTAGACAGAGAGTGTGTGTAGAGATAAAGAAGAGGTGTGTGTAGAGAGAATGAGTGTGTGTGTGGACAGAGAGTGTGTGTAGAGATAAAGAACAGGTGTGTGTAGAGAGAATGAGTGTGTGTGTAGACAGAGAGTGTGTAGTTACTCTTGTGTACACTCATTTCTCTGTGTAATATTTATTTATTGAAAGCACTGCAAGTTAACGACCACTAGATGGCAGCAGATGAACGGGAAAAATATGAACACATCTTACACACTGCGTCTTCAGTTTATCTGAAATCTCAAATCTGTGTACTGAACACGGCTAGCTGTAAATAAATTAAGACTAATAATATATCTACTATAAATCTGTAAGACTGGTGGATTTTCAGCCGTACATCAACATCACTACAAACATGACCTGGATTGTATTTTGGGCTTGTCATTCACAGCTTCGGCCACTAGATGGCGGCATTCCACAGCTTCACACTGAGTTAGATTACTAACAGGAACGTACTCAAGGAAAACAACACTAAGGCTTTGTGTATTGTTTTGCAAAATCTTGAACAAACCATGAACCAGAACAGATTGTCCATGAACGTCAAATTCGCGGGTAACTGCAGAACAAAAGCAATCTGTGAAGCTCATCACTCCTTCGGCTTCGGTGATAATTTCTGCCGAGAGACGGACATCACATTTCATCAGCAGATTATAAACCAGACAGCTATTCATGTTGCCATTTTTTTTCTCATAATAACCGTATCAACGCGTCACAGATGATTTCACCTGCCGTTATGAAAATGAGTAAAAACCATTATGACATAACGTGTGTAATAAACTCAGTTACCGAACGCAAGTAGTGAATTTCTGCACTGAGGGTCGCATGCAGCATCTCCAGCTCCTTATGTGCTTCTAGATCTTTCTTGAGTCTTCAACACACACACACACACACACAGTTGGTCAGAGCTAGATTATACCTTCTGCTAAGTTTAAAGATAATCTGCAATTACGGTAATAACTGCAGCTGTAAAAAGAAAATCCAATCAAGCAGAGAAAAAAAAATACTGCAAAATGTTAGACCAGATCACTGTTTTTATTCATTCATTTATTTATTTATTTATTTTGCTTTTTTAAAAAAGTGATCTAAGGAACAGTACCAGTGACACTGAGGCAGTGTTAATCTATAGCTATAGTTTTTTACAAATAAATTGTTTGTAATATAATATTTCTTACTGTATTATTTTTAATTTTTTTATTATTATTATTTACAAATATTATAAGTAATTATTAGAGTTCAATTCTTACCTTTTTTTTTTCTTTTTTTTTTCTTTTATTTTATTAGGCACAATAAGTCTGAGCCTGGTATTTTCAGTTTATTTTTATCTTTTTTTTTTAAATAATAAAACAATGTGATGCATCGTGTGTACACAGCACCTCCTAATCCATTACAACCCATTTTTACATGCTGCCTGTTTCAAGACATTCACGCAATCGATAACCCGTGTATGAAGCAACAGCTATTTGAAAGTGATTTGCGGTCACACCCCGAAGAAAACCGCAGCACTGGCCGCTTCTTCAGCACCTCCCAGGGCTTTAATCCGGCTTGCTGCTAATGAGAGAGATTTGTGAGAACACCGATGGGCGTCTGTATGATTTACACAGCCGTAGGGGAAGCAGCTTCCTGCCAGAGACACACTATCTATTGATCCCCTCCTCTTCATGCAGGACATGATATAGCAACTGGACGCTGTTGTGAAGTGAGGCCCGGATAACACGGGTAATATATATCAAAGGCTTAATTAAAGGGATGGCTCTGATGTTGTATTATTTACACGCTTATTGAGAGACGTACAGACACGGAGATGAATGAGGGTCAAAAGGAATATGGTCCGGGGTAAATAAACCCCACCTACACCTTCCGTTATGTCCCAGCAGCCTTCATGCTTACACATGCGTACCTGAGGCAGGTGCTGTCTGTCAGAGGTTTCTGAACGGCCGTTTGCTTTTCGGTCTTCAGTGACTCGGTGAGTGCCTCTGCCTCCTCCAGCTCCCTCTCCAGATCTGTGCAATATTGAAACACTCTTCAGTCAGCACTTTAAAAAGTAACGCAGTGTTTTATGCAAGTTCTTGTTTTCACCTGCTAATTGTGAGTGCAGCCCCTGAAGCTCTGCATTTAGAGACTGCTGCTCGGTTTGCAAAGCCATCATCTGGGAGTTTTCTTGCTCTATCCTCTCCATCTCTGAGAACATGAGCACAGGATTTTGCAGGAAAGTGCAGTACAGTGTTAAAGTTGTCAAAGTAACAAAGCCATTATAGTGAGAATTATAGGCTTTGTTTAAGCTTTATCTCCCATTTTATTTTCCTCCATACAACAGCTAACTGAAGTCATGTGACCTGCAAGCTTTTTTTGTTATTGCGCACCATGTTTTCTGCAAAATCTTCCAAAAACACTGTGATGTGAGGTATTAATCACTTAGGGGTGTGCCATTGTGAGAAAACAATCAACTTCAGTGTATTGTGATGAAGAAGTTACTACACTAGCACATCCCAAAGTGTTCCATTCATCATTTGCTAAGGATTACAGCTTCTTATTTGCATATGAATGACACATTATCTGAAGCTCACTGGACACTGGAGGTACAGTGCTACAATATCTGAGCGAATATCTGACTCTGTGGAAGGTCACGTGGCCCGGGGCAGACAGTTCAATACGAGTTCAGATGTCACATCTATAACCCTGGAACTGCCTGTGTAAATCCCGCTCGCTAAAACCGGTTCAATTAAGAGAAGCGGAGTCGTAAGCTCTATAAGGACGTGCATCAATCTACCTTTGGTTAGTGCCTCAGCTTCCGACTGGAGAGTCTGTATTTCAGATCGGATCTGACTTTCGAAGACGAGGTCCCTTTTATTCAGCAGGTTAAAGTCGCTGTTAAAGGCTCTGATGGCTTTCAGGAACTTCTCTTTCTCCTCTGCTGCTTCTCTGTTTGCTCGCTCCTGCAGGTTTCATACAACAGAAAACAATATACTGTAATATACAAAGAATTACAGAAATATAAACTACTAAATATAAAGCAACTAACCTGCTGAAAACTGACATTTTATTTAGTTATATTAACATTTGGGCGGCACGGTGGCTTAGTGGTTCGCACATTCGCCTCACAGCTCCTGCGCTCACTGTGTGTGTGGAGTTTGCATGTTCTCCCCGTGCTTGGTGGGTTTCCTCCGGGTGCTCTGGTTTCCTCCCACAGTCCAAAGACATGCTTCTAGGCTGATTGGAGTCTCTAAATTGCCTGTAGTGTGTGATTGCGTGAGTGAATGAGTGTGTGTGTGTGTGTGTGTGTGTGTGTGTGTGTGTGTGTGCCCTGTGATGGGTTGGCACTCCGTCCAGGGTGTATCCTGCCTTGATGCCCGATGACGCCTGAGATAGGCACAGGCTCCCCGTGACCCGAGAATAGATCGGATAAGCGGTACACAATGGAATGGAATATTAACATTTGGGTGAACAAACTGAAAAACTGGTGAATCTGGACCTCTAGTGGTGAAGGTCTGCTATTACAATTGATGATTTATGGAGATATTCAGCACTATATCATATAATAATAATAATAATAATCACTTGCTTTAACAGAACCTTTCATAGCTTATTTCATACATAATTCTAAAAATAATAACAATACCATAATAAATAGGATAGACAGACAGACATACAAACAGACAGACAGACAGACAGACAGACAGATAGATAGATAGATAGATAGATAGATAGATAGATAGATAGATAGATAGATAGATAGATAGACTTTATTGATCCCATGACGGAAGTTCATGTTACAGCAGTTCAGTCAGTTGAAATAATAACACTAGAAAATGAAATGTAAATAGAAACTGTAATTATTTACATAAATGATAAAAAAAATATAATATTGATATTATTATTTAAAAAATACAATATTTACTAGTAAATTTGTTGAATTGATACCACATAACTGCTCATAAAATAATGCATTTTAATTTTTTTTTATTGATTTGTTGATTGATTTTTTGTGTGTGTGTGTGTGTGTGTGTGTGTGTGTGTTTTGATTGATTGACAACTTAATAAATAATCAGAATGACAACAGCCTTTATAAGATTGTGGGATTGACTCCAACATCTCACCGAGAGATTCCCAAGCATGCAAAACATCTAAGTGAGAAATCATTAAGACTTCGTTGTAATTTCTCTCCACTATTAAAATGTCGATTGAAGAACATGGCTCATTTGGGATCTTCATTATCTTGCCTCTGCCTCTATTTGTTTTCCCAACTGCCTGCTTCCCAGCTTCCCTTCCTGTTTTTATCCATTTCATATTGGCAACAAATTGCCGAAATTAAAATAACTGTAGTAATAACTCTGTACGCACCATCTCCTGTCTCAGCCTATTCTCGTGTTCGAGCAAGTCCTCTTTCTTCTTCTTTATTTCTTCTTCTTGTTTCTTGATCAATTTCAGCTGCAGCAACAGTTCAGACTCCAGCTGAGCCTGGGAACAGAGTCAAGGTTCAACGCCACGTAGCTGCAATACGCTTTTCTGAATGTTAGTACTTTAGCTGAGTGGGTCTTTAGATGCAACACAAAGAGTGTGTGCAGTGCCTCTTCATATCATTTTGTTTGTAGGTCGAGCTGTAACTGGAGTAATTATAAAAGCCCACATGTCATTACAGAACACTGCAATGTTCCTATATCAGGTCAGTCAAGTGTGAAAGACACAGTTCGGTAATTGTTCCCACAATGCAGTGGGAGAAAAATGTGAGAAAATCAGCCAGAAATGGTCTCGCATTTTATACATCAAAGCTTTTTGCATGACACACTCGATTTTTAACCACAAACCCCTTCCTCTTGCGATGTTTCACTGACTACGCGGTCTTTCAAGAAAAGGGAAACGGCTAATAAAGGATTTTCTAGACAGTGAAGGAGATGTACCTTACTGAAGGTCTACTCAGCTTCAACTCAAATATTAACGCATATTCTTAACGCTTTATTATCTGATCAGATGCTACCTTATGTCTCTGCATGCCTTAGGGATCTAATGTATTAAAAGAGTGCATAGAACCATGTGAATTTTTTTTTTTTTAATCCTATTTATTTTACTACCAAAGTGTTAAAAATGCCTGATGTTTGTAAATCTAACTCAAAGATACCTCAAAGGAAGTCTTACGTAAAACATTTATCACACACGTACGCACACCTGCACAAAATGTACATAGGAAAAAAAACCATACGTTCAGACTGGCTCTACTTGTGCATGGAAAAGCACATTTGCATACAGACACGCCCCCAAATTGCCATATATGGTAAAAACAGACACCAAGCTGCACGTCAAACTTTACGAAAATAACAATAATGTAGAGCTGCTGGAAGTGCAGCGACACAAACATGGCTTATTTTATACTTTTTTATTATTTATCAATTTATCACTTTTTTATTATTATTAAGATTATTTATCTGTTTTTATTAATTATTTATTTTAGATTTTATAGCTATGTGTATAAATTCCTTTGCACCGATTCCAGTGTACAGTTTAATAAACCCTCATGTCACATCAGCACCAGCTACAAGAGCACAACCCAGGATCTGTAAAGGGTTAACCAGACTAATGTAATCCAGCGGAAACAAGCGATTGATTTTGCACTGCCGCATCCCATCGATCCTCTTCATCTTTAATGAAGCCCTCCAAATAGATGAAGAGTTTCAGTCACAAAACAAATCACCCCTTTTACTAGGATACTGTCCACGCAGATGGGATTACAACTCGAACCCTGCTCCATCTTGCCCTTCTTTAGCACTTCTTCTCTTCCATTCTACTACTTGAATATGATTTACTGTACAAACTTAATGTGTCGTTGACTTGATGCTCAGGTTTTGTACCGTGTTAAATCTTTACAATCGGAAAGAAACTGTTCACGCTCATTAGAGAAGCTGAGACGCTCCTTGGGTGTTGAAATCCAATCAGGTATTAAGGATAATGCCAATGTTATGCAAAAGGATACGAATCATACACGTAGTTACACCACCCCCTTGGCTTACTACTAATGCTTTCTTAAGCAGAAGTGTTACAACATTCCAGGAATTGCACTGATAGCTGGATAAACGACTGCATGAAATTTATTAGAACTGTGGATCGAACAGAACTGGACGGCGAGATGAAGCAACCTGACCTTCTCATCCAGTTCGGCGTGCGCACGCTCCAGCTTTTCAGTGAAGGACTTGATTTTCTCCTCCGCCTTGGTGATGGATGATTTTACTGAAAGAGAGAACGATTAAGGTTTATTGTGATAAAGTGGTGTATAATATTATATGTGGGCGTGGTCCAAAAAAAAGTCTGCATAAACTGCATTCAGTCAAATAAGCAAAAAAAAGATTAAGGTGTGACACAACAGATAAATAATTTTATTCACATCATTATAAAGATTTAACCAAATTTATTTAACAGTATTTTTTGTCAACTTGACAAAATGCATTATCTGAAACAGCAAGGACAACGAAGGCTCCGCCCACCACAAAACTCCACAATCACATGGTCAGATCTCTTTCAGAAATGTCTCGTCATATTTTTTGCTATATTGAAAACTAGTTATAATGCATTACATTTTTCTCGATTAAACAATGAAGAAGTGGTATTCAATCACATTTTTTTCTGTAAATGTCTCTCTTTAGGGGTGTTTCTGAAGTGAAAAATTCTAATAATACTTAAAAAGTATATATTTGTTTGCTTCTTTTATGTATGTACGTGCATGTACATACAGTATTCAATTAAACTACTCAACTTTTGAATGACTAAACAAACTATTTTAAATGTAAAACATTTCCAATTTACGAAACAAACTTCATTAACGAACTGAATATCAGCAATCAAATTATATTAATTGTGATAGCTCGCCTTAGCGGTTAAATATCGCGTTAAATCTGATCTGACGTGAACACGCGATTAGCGAGATTTCTGTCCAGCTAGCTATTGAGCTAACGTTACCTTCATGGAGCTGCCTACTGTTCTCAGAGACTTGTTGCTCACTGAGCAAAATCTGCTGATACAGAGAATCCAGATTCACATCACTAACATCTGAACTCATATTTCTTCAAAACTATTCTCATATATAACCCTAAAACGACTTGGTTGTTGAAGGAAAGTGTTAGAGCGCGAATGATTTTCATAAATTGAAGACTTGTCATTGCGAGAGTCGATGAGTCGACTCACCAATCTATTTCATCTCCCACGCACTTTATTTTCCACCAAAACCCGTTCAGAAGTGTGAATCGGCTCACCTAAAAGAGCCAGTTCAAAGAGTCGAATCCTTATGAACGACGCATCACTACGTGACAGCTTTAATGGAAACAAAAGTGCTGGTGGTGCTGAGGAATAAATAAACTGAAAGTTTAATGTGAATTTGTTGTTGTGGAACTCTTAACCCACCAGGATTATATGTTTAATCTCTTTTTTTTTTCAGCAATAAAAATGAAATTTCGTCATGAAGGTTTTCAGGAGATCTGTTTAAACAGACCAGTCAATATATATCTATTGCCTGTAATTTATCACAGATGTGCTCTTGGGTCCATTAAGAGCCACCGGTCTGAGTTGTTTCACATTAATAAGCATGGTCAGCATTCAATAACTGTAATCCTGTGCCATTTGGCTCTTCGGTGGCTGTCACATTATCCTTTACTTTGTCCAATTCCCAGAGAATGGTGTTTGATCCGAAGCCACGAGTCACATTAAAGTGTGAACGCTCACTCATGACCGAGGCTCCATCAATATCGACTCAGGCTTTTCATATGATTTAGACTGATACCTTTCAACCAATCTACTTCGCTTCCAAGACCTGCTTACTCATCATGACTGTACAATTAAAATAGGATTTTCCTGACACCGGATCATGTACAGACACTCGTACATCACAATCAGAATTCACTAAGCTCGATAGCAAAGGATACAAATCAGTCCGGTCATTAGAGCAGTAAATTTCCCGAGCATTGCTTGCCAAAGTTCTGGAAGTAAACATACTACTTGGCACTTTAAGTTCATTAAAATAGGACAGAAGCACATTGATTAATATGTGCATTCGAGCTCGATTGTACTTCACAGCAGCTCTACTCAGTGATATGAAAAATGTTACACCAGCTGCTCAGCTAAAATGCATCTAGAGCAATCAATAGCATGTAAATTATATGTTACACATGCAAATATGTATTTAAGAGAGGAAATTCATTTTGATTTGCACTCAATTATCCTAATGAACACTACAGTATGTATTTTAAAAAAAAAATAAAACAAACACTGGTATGCTGTTATAGAAAAATATCCAACAATGGCATGATGTGATGAAGCAGATCTTTAGCGTAGAGTGTTTTTACTCCGCTTTATTCATTCAAGAATAACACACCACTCATTTATCCACTTAAAAATGTCATTTAATGTTCAGTAAAACAAGCTAGTTATTGCAATTAGTTACACTACAGCAGCTGGAACAGTTGTCCTGTGGCTTCATCCATCTCCAGGTTTGATCTGTTGTGCCTTCTGAGATGCTTTTCTTTTTACCACAGTTGTAAAGAATGGTTATTTGAGGGAGTGTTCCAGTTCAAAACCAATCTGGTGTCAATGAGACACTTTTTGGATGTTGCTCAGATTTTGTTGTGTGTAAAATTCTAGAGACTGGTATGTGTGAAAATCCTAGGAGTTTGTCTGGCGCCAACAACAAAACAACTGAGCTCACATTTCCCTTTATTCTGAAGCTGAGGCTAACTGAACCTATTTCTGTATGATCTTATGTACTGCATTGCTGCCATATGATTGGCTGACTGGATAGAGGCAGGAATGAGGATATTTGTTCCTGTATGTATAAAGCTTTACCTATATATATATATTTATATCGCACTACCTATATATATATATATATGGACTTCATAGAGTATGAAATAATATACAGTGCACTCTATGTGCAATACACTAGCCTCTCTCTCTCTCTCTCTCTCTCTCTCTCTCTCTCTCTCTCTCTCTCTCTCTCTACTCTACTCTACTCTACTCTAAATTATTTCTCTGGCTGAATCCCAAATGGCTCCTTATTCCCTCCAAAAGTGTATGAGTAGTGCACTTTATGTTCAGCAGGGCACCATTTGACATTCAGCCAGAGTGAGTGAGATGCCTACACCAATAGATGGCAATCTCCACCAGTTTAATCCTGTAACTCATGAGTGAACTAAAGCTCACATCACTCACTTTTTTTTTCTTTCTTTTTTTTGCTGCTGAAAAGTGAGTCAGCCAAATTAGAGAAATTTGTGGGAAACCAAATATGCTGTGAGAAAAGGAATATATTCAAATTTAATATTCTATTTTTCTATCTATTTTTTTAAAGGTCACCTTAGGTCAGTAGAGACTTTTCTTTCTTAAAGTGTATAATATGAGCTACTTTTTTTTTGTATACATATTCTCTCAGGTCAGATGAATAATTATGATACAGAGTGCTGAAATCAGACCATGGTGTCTGACTTACATCATCATCTGAGCAGTGTGACCCCGAGCATTCGGGTCTACAAATAGAAGATATGACCTCAGAAGGACTGACTTCATCATTTTATTGTCTAGGGGCCAGTGGAAAGACTAATACAGTTTAAAGCCTCAAAGCAGTGACTGTGTGACTCCTTATGCTCAATAACGTTGAAAATTAGAAGAACAGTAAAAGATTTTGCAGAACAATAGGACACTCACAGTTCAATAATAATAATAATAATAATAATAATAATAAGAAGAAGAAGAAGAAGAAGAAGAAGAAGAAAGTGTTATTACATATTTATTTATAAAGACAAACTGAGTCTATTTTAAATCAGATTTCAGCTCAACATAGGTTGATGTTCTCTAAAGTGCCTTAGAGGCTAAGAAGCTGATAAGTTTTTCTTCTTCTGTTTTTTTTCTTTCCATTATTCTTCTTTTATTTCTTGTTCTTTCTCTTTTTGTCCTCGTTCGTCTTATCTTTTAATAATAATAATAATAATAATAATAATAATAATAATAATAATAAACAATCTTGCACTTTTAGTATAAAATAAAAAGCATAATTATTATCACTTTTTCCCTAATTGACGTTAGGGAACACAAAAGCAATCACGTTTGGGGAAAAAAGTTTAACCCCGGCTGCGGCGAATGGCAGGGTGTGCGTAAAAAGAAGAAAAAGAAGGGAGCGTGTGTGTGTGTATGTGTGTGTGTGTGTGTGTATGTGGGGGTGGTGGGGGGGGGGGGGGGGGCGTGGGAGTGTTCGGGACCGCTGAGGGCACCGGAGCGCGCGCTCCCGTTTAGTGCCACACCGCGCGTCCAACCGCGTGCTGCAACTCCGGACTTTTTTTTTTGGACACCTCCGAAAGCGTGTCTTTTTATAAACCTCCCCATGCATGAGCACCGCGAGTCCATCCCGTCCCGTCCCGGCGCGTCCCGATCCCGGAGCGGGTTTAAGGAGCCGTACTAACCATCACTGCTGATTTTATATACTTTCTTTTTGCTTGTGGGAATCCCGGTGCGGGAAGAGGAGCGAGTGTGAGGAGTGTGAAGAGATGCTCCTATGGATGTAAAGAGCAGCGTGTGGGTCTGTAATCAGTGAGCTGCTTTATACACACACACATACACACACACACACACACACACACACACAAGCAGGACCGCGCGCTGGAAACGCGGATCGGACCCGCGATGATCGTCTTCACGGTTTGCGTTCTCCTGCCGCTGTTGGGTAAGTGTCCCGTTCTCCTCACACGCATTACAAAAGCTAACAACTTTTTTTTATTTACGTACGCAATTCACGAACTTCTTATTCTGTTTTTTTTTATTCTATTCAGTTATTCAGTCTATTCAGTAAACAAGCACAGCATGTTTACTCAGAGCTGAAACATGTCAACTGTAACATGAAGTGCTGATTTTGACTGCAGTTAAAGATTCCTCTCTTGAATGAAGTCTTAAAGAGAATCTCTGTCCTCTTGAACTGAATATAAACACTGTAGGAGACCATACAACATGTGTTTGCATGTACAAGGCTCACAACCACTCTTGGTTTTATTGTAATGACCAGTGAGAGCAGGGGCTTTGTTTCTCACTGCAGCCTAAATAGACTAAAGATCTGTTTGTGGTTTAATCTGCATCTCGTCTGTGGTTAATCCTCTCCATACAGATGTGTAGGAATCTCATAAACATGGCTGAGAACTTGGGAAATTACTTCTATCGACCCCCGGCCAGGAAGAAAAAAGAATATTTGTTTTATAGACGCAGTCTAATTAGTGTTAAATTAACTCATATGACAGTCATTGAAGTGCTTGTTGTCATTGTGGTGTAACCGGATGAGTTAAGGATTAATATGTTTCCACGCACAGACATCCTGCTCTCTGCAGAAAAGTCAGTGCTTGCTGCAGCGAGCCGGATGGACTGCGTCGGAGCCAGCGAGCTGTGCTTAAAGGAGCCGGGATGCAGCACAAAGTATCGGACTATGAGGCAGTGCATAGCCGGGAAGGAGGGCAACATCAGCGCCGAGGGGAGGGATGAGTGCCGCAGCGCCCTGGACGCTCTCAAGCAGAGCCCACTGTACAACTGCCGGTGCAAAAGAGGCATGAAGAAGGAGAAGAACTGCCTGCGCATCTACTGGGGACTCTACCAACATTTACAAGGTGTGACCATCAATATAGACCCCTTGTATATGATTACAGATCACTTCAGGTAATGACATTGCGTTAAAGACCACAATTTATCATTATAGTTCAGTATGGTGCACTACAGACACTAAAGATCACACTAGATCACTACAGATAACTTTAGTTCCCTGTAGATCACAATGATTCCATTATAGATCACTACAGATCACTGCAGGTCATCACAGCAGATAACTACAGATAACAACAGATCACTACATATCAACATAGATCATTATAGATCACTACAGCGCACTAGAGATCACTGCAGGTCATCATAGTAGATCAATACAGATAACAGCAGATCACTACATATCAACATAGATAATCAGAGATCACTACAGAGCACTAGAGATCACTGCAGGTCATCACACTAGATTACTACAGATGACAGATCACTACATATCACTTTAGATTATTATAGAGCATGACAAAGCACAAAGCACTAGAGATCACACAACAATTATTACAGACCAATATGATTCACTTCAAAGACTAAAGATCACTCTAGATCACCATAGATATAGAACTTAAGATTCATTACAGATCACTACGTAGTGAAAGAGATCACTACAGGTAACACTAGATCACCATCGAAAACAACATTAGATGACTACATACCACTATAGATCACAATGGATCGTGCCAGATCCCTATACATAAAGTCAAATCCCAACAGATCATTATAGATCACTGTTGGTCACATTATGGTAGATAACTATAGATCACACTGGATAATTATAGATCAATACAGATCACAATATATCACCATAAATCTATATAGATTACACAAGATCACATTAGATCACTAAAATAGATTTGGCATGGAATTGTTTACATTATTACCCTCAGATGATGCAGACAGGATATTTTCCCAGGAAAAAGTGGACCACAAGGTCTTCATTCTAGACTCCAGATTGGCTGCGAACTGTCTGGGTTCTATCCCGGTCTCTCTCTCACACACACACACACACACACACACACACACACACACACACACACACACATACACACACACACACACACACAAAAACACACACGAGTCCTCAGGAAAACAAGAATTAGAGTTTATTGAGTGTGAAGCTGTTTGATCTCTCAGCCTCTTCCTCCACTGACCCATATGCTCAAGCAGGCAGAAATTTAAATAACAGCCTCAAACGTTCTCGTAAAAGCCGAACCTCATATACGGACACAACCATTTTAAGCACAGTGCTAAATTTTTAATCCTTGTATTTGTTTGTTCGACAGGAAATGATTTACTGGAGGAATCTCCTTACGAGCCCATGACTAGCCGTGCATCAGATATATTTCGATTGGCACCCATCTATTCAGGTAGGACCGGCTGATATTCTTCACTATGGCATCACTGTGCAGAGCCTTTTCTCGGATCCAGACTTTCAAATTATTTGAGTATCAGGCGTTTTGTCTTGTTTTCTTGTTTCCTGCTTCCCAACTTCCTTTTCTGTGACTGCATGCTGTGGAACGCTGCATGAGGAGATATGGTTTGGACTGAAGTTTATTTCATGGGTACTTCATTACTAACGATGTGGAATGCTGTGTGGAGTACGTGTGTGTTTGTGTGTGTGTGGCTTCTGATTTGGTTGCTGTATAACATCAGCCTCTGGGTGGCAGTGGTGCTCTCTATTTCACAGCTAGATGAGCGGAGCAGCAGATGGTGGAAAGCAGAAGGGTTCACTGAACCGAGTGAAGTCAAACGTTACGGGTTGCTCATCTCAAGTCGACTAAACGTTGTCCTTTAGTGCCGGAGTCAGATAGATATGCGAGATGTAAAATACTCTTGCCGTTTTTTTATGGAGTGTGGACTGAAATAGATGGAAAAATATCATATCATCTGCGTTCTGTCAAACATGAGTTATAGTTTTGTACACAGCAGACTACACAGTGTGCCCACACACACACTACATACTGCCAACCTGGTAGCTATAATCTTTCCTTATATGTATTTGAAAGTAGATAAAACAAATGTAATACTACACCTTACTGTCTCGTTTCCATAGTAACATGAATGGACAAACAACAAAAGTCTAATGATAAACAGATTATTAAAGTGTATTTATTTAGTGTAGAATTGACGTCTTCTTTGAGGAGAGTTTATTCATGATTTATGGAAGGAGTCTCCAGTGTTACAGCTACAGTTTTTGTAACAGATGGAATAATGTAACGAAAACATTAATCAGTCTTGGTTTTAGAGAAATAAGACATTAGGATAAGCTGTTATTTGAAAATAATTTAAATACAGCGTGGTAACAGTGACTCCTCTTTTATCACCAATATTTTATTATGATTTTTTTTGTCACCATTTCAGTTTTTTTCCTTGAGTATATCACAGACCATGCATGTTTAGACTAGTCTAAAATAATCTAAAATTCGACCTTTTTTTTAAATCCAAATAATGTGTGCTGACGATTACCAAGCCGAAGCGCCATCCGGTTTTTTTTTTTTCCTTTATGAAAAATTTTTTGTTCATGACCTGTGAAAAACTTTCACTCTACTCAAAGTCATTGTGACTGGCTTTAAAAAAAAAAACAACAAACCTCAAAGAACCATGAGCTCCCCTTAGAGAACATGAGTCACAGAACAAAACACTATGCTAATTAAAAATAGCATGCGCCTTACTACTTTTCCACGTTTGAGTCTTCTCAGCATCCTTGAGAACAAAGAGAGATTTACGGGGAAAAGGCCTGGAATGTGAGATCGCTCCTTATTCCCCTGTTGAAAAGCTCTTGACTTTGATTGACGGCTGTGCTCTGAGGCTGTGATTCCTCCCCTACAAAAGGAGTTTAACGAGTCAAGACGCCGTCAGAGACAGACACAATACGCTGGTGGAGTCTGGAGGGTTCAGGTCTCCGGTGTGTGCTGCCATCGCTTACGGCGCCTTCTCAGCAGTCGGGGGGAAAGAAATTATGATTTGTTTGGATTTGGATTAGTTCTGTACAGGCATGGAGTTCCCATAAAATACCAAATATCCAAACAAAGTCAAATCCCAGAAGCTTGACTCTGCTACTTAGAATTGTTTGTTGTTCTCAAATCTGATTGGTTGGAGCTCGGAGGAGCAGCTTTGACAGTAGTATTTTTATATATTCTGTTACGGTTACGGTTACGGTTACGGTTACGGTTGCTTAGTGGTTAGCATGTTTGCCTCACACCTCCAGGGTTGGGGGTTTGATTCCCGCCTCCGCCTTGTGTGTGTGGAGTTTGCATGTTCTCCCCGTGCTTCGGGGGTTTCCTCCCCCAGTCCAAATAAAAAAAGGGTAGGTTGATTGGCATCTCTAAATTGTCTGTTGTGTGTGTGTGTGTGTGAGTGAATAAGAGTGTGTGTGTGTGTCCTGCGATGGGTTGGCACTCCGTCCAGGGTGTATCCTGCCTTGATGCCCAATGACGCCTGAGGCTCCCCGTGACCTGAGAATAGTTCGGATAAGCGGTAGACAATGAATGAATGAATGTTACTGTTACTATAGTAACAACTAACAGGGGACCTGAAGGATCTAAACATGCTTTTGGCTCACTTTAAACATCTAAGTTAATTAAGTAGCCTTTATTTGTCACATATACATTACCGCAGAGTGAAATTCATCCAGAGCACAAGGTCAGCCAAGATGCAGTGCCCTTGGACCAGGGTGAGGGTGAATTGGGGGCCTTGCTTAAGGGCCCAATGGTGGCAGCTTGGCAGTGCTCAGGCTTGAACACCAATCTTCCAATCAACAACCCAAAGCCTTAACCACTTGACCTACCACCACCTCGGCAATTGTTGACTTGCTCTTAGATGCTACTTAGAATTGTTTGTTGTTCTCAAATCTGATGGTAGTATTTTTATTTAATCTGTTACTGTTACTATAATATCAACTAACAGAGGACCTGACGGATCTAAACGTGCTTTTGGCTCACTGTAAACATCTAAGTCAAGTAGATTTTATTCGTCACATATACCCATCCTTGGAGGGTTGGGGTCAGAGCGAAGGATCAGCCATGATGCAGCACCCCTGGACCGGGGTGGGGGAGAAAGGTGGCAGCGTGTCGGTGATGGGGCTTGAGCCCCGATCTTCCGATCAACAACCTTAACCATTTGAACTACCACCACCCCAACAATTTTGTGACTTTCAATTTAGATGCTACTTTAGAATTGTTTGTTCTCACATCTAATTGGTCAGAGTTCAGAGTAGCAGCTCTGATGGTAGTATTTTTTAATCTGTAACTGTTACTATGGTAACAACTAACAGGGGACCTGACAGATCTAAACATGCTTTTGGCTTGCTGTAAACATCTAGTTGTTGATGTAGTAAAGTTTTCTGTGATGAAAAGCTTTTTTGCTTTGATGGAAGGAGTCTCCAGTGTTAGTCAGAGGTAAAGCAGGATCTGTTTTAGACAAGGAGTCTCTGTTAGTCATCAAGTTTAGGGTGATGACAAGATTAAGAGACTTGTTTGGTGGCTGTTCCACAACATTAAAAGTCTACTCTAAATGGATAAATACAATAGTTTGATGTTGCACCAGCAAACTCCAGGTGTGATATAAAAAAAACAAAATCACAGCAGCAAGTGTTCCTCATAATGTTTAAGATAGTGGATAAGGTTCTGTTTTAATGACCAAAAGGGTTGAGAGGTCAATTCCCAGGACAGCTTCTGTTGGCTTTGTGAAAAAATCCTTTAACCTTTAATTACTTTCCCGGGACTGGATTTCACTCTAATTATAAGTCAGATGCTCCAGTATTGTTGTGGTGAAAACACACATTTTTTTCCAAATTCTTTTTTTTTTTTTTTTGGCAAAAAACTACCTGAAATGGCAAGCACAGGATTTTCCTATCAGTGAAGACAAACGTAATGACTCTATGACATCTGTACTCATGTTCCATGATTATATGAATGGAAGAAGATGGAGTTTGGCTCAAATCTGCAGAAAATATGCGCAACTTTAAGGTCCTCTGAATGTTCTGGAATTTGCTTAATTTTGCGTTCATTTCTGCAAACACAAAAATCACAAAATCTGATTCTGATATTGAAATAATCTAACCCGTATTGTTTAGTTAAAACGCGTGTCCAATGGATTAAAAAAATAAACGTGATGAAAATGATCCAATTTTTCTTATACATCTTATTATACTGGTAACATACTAGATGCAGATTCTTTTTCTATTAAATGTTTGCTGTCGCTTGTGTATCTTCTTGTTTGTTTACTTGTTTATTTGTTTGGTTGTTACCTCTTGCTTTGATTAATGTAGTTTAATTGTATTGGGCTTAAAAGAAAAGGAGATAGAAAAGTGTGAGCTGCTTCATCGGTCCTTATTTTCTATCCCATGAATATTTTTTTGGCTTAATGGCAAGACATTTTCTTAAAAGTGGTATTAAAATAATCTTGTCTGTCACTTTTATTCCAGAAAAAAAATTCAAAGCCTTAAATATTGCTTTAAGAGTTTGCTTAATTTCTGAGATGGCAATATTGCAGCCATTCTGAAGTCGTAAATGTCATTGATGAGCATTTGTTGTTAGTGGAATTAGACTTCACACACTACAACACAAGCACACGCCTTACAATTAAATAATAAAAGAAGCTTTTAGAAATGTAGCTAAGGTTTGTGAGCACTCTAAGCAATCAAGATTTTCGGGTCCATGTTTACTCTCCGATCGCTGGCCAAGTCTCTGTTCGCCATATACATGCCGTTTCTGATCAGTCAAACACCTTATCAGACGCCTCCTCTCTTCCCCACACCGGAGAAGGAGTGGCGCTAAAATAAACACGCCAGAGCAGTTCCTGGATGAAAGGTCATGCATGCTGGAAAGAAAGATGGACTGGTGCTGATGGAGAAGTCTGGCACTCAGGCACTCGTAAACACAAATGTACACAAACCTGCTCCCTAATGGGCTGAAAGGTAAACAGATGTAGTGCAATTGGAGGAAAATTATATTTAGCTTTAAATCCGACAGATTACCCAGATATGAATGACAGGGATGTGCCCAGAGGTTAAGAGCAAAGATTTAAAAAGCTATCTGATCGAGAGAGGACCATTAAGAAAGACAGGATTAAATAAATATAAAGATACTAGTGGACAACTTGATCGGAATTAACTACAAATTGATGAGGGAAAACATTGTAAAACGTTTTTACCTCAATACTTGAGGTGGTTTCATGGTACTGTGATATTTAAAGGAATATTTTAGCTAATTATTAAGAAGGAAGAGATACAAGCATTTGTTCGATTATGTAAAGTACAGGAAGTGCCCCGTCCAATCACAGAGTGAGATGCTACTTTCGGATAAAACTCAAAAATGTTTTCAGGACAGAAGAGTTTACACTTTGAGGTTAAATGAAAAGCTGAGATAAAAAAAAGCTTGATGAGTTTGAGTGAATGGAGTTTATAGCAGATGCTGTGATGTAAGTGATAACAGGAGCTGGTTAGGTAACTATGAACACACAAAAACTACAAGGAAGTTTTTGTTTTTTTTAATACTGTTGCCAAATTGTTGTGATAATAGAGGAATAAAATGCTTCATGACATAGAAATGATGAAAAACGACAAGAAAATGATCAACTTCAGGGTGGTAATAAGAGTAACTCAGTAGTATGAAAATGGAATAATTTCAGGCCCAAATTGCTACTACAGTCCTTCTCTCCTTGTAAAAAATTCCTATTCCTCACGTCCAAGTCAGAACTTTCGTCCATTTTTCTGATTCTCTCTCTCTCTCTCTCTCTCTCCTTTCTCTCTCTCTCTCTCCCTCTCTCTGTCTGTCCGTCTGTCTGTCTGTCTCTTTCTCTCTCTGTCTGCCCCTCCCCTCTTTCTCATGATGTGAGAGTTGACTCTGTATTACTGGCACACCATTAGCTTCAGAGAGCAAAAGAGCTCACACACACAGTACAACTCCCTCTCACATTACCTCTCCATCAAGCACACACATACACACACATACACATACACACACATACACATACACACACACACACCCCTCCATGATCCCTCTACACGCGCCTATTTCAATCATGCTCTCTTCCAAACCCGGCCAAGCGGAAAAGCCTAGGCATCGCAGGCGGCTGCTCAGTCATGAAATGATCCACAATCCATTAAAAAGCACAAAAACCACATAAAAACCCTAATTCAGTTTGACTGAAAAAGAACACTTCACAAAACAATGAAATCCATTGTCAGGAAATGCACAGCGTCGAGTTATTGAGTTCGCAGATAGATTCATCTGTACCGTCAGCTGCTTGTCATTTACCGCTTACGAGGTCTTTGAGGAAAAATGGGAGCGGCGAGAGAATGTGACACAAGGGATAATAGGCAGTGTGCTGAGTTGGTTGGATTGAAATTGCTTAAATTATGGGGTAGAGCTCAGAAAAGAGCGCGGACATCACACAATCTGTAGAAGCAACTATGAATAAAGATGAGCAAGTTCCCCAGGAGATTCTCCAGAGAAGATTTTCTTTTATTCGTATCATCATCATCATCGTCGTTCTAGCAATGATCCTTTAAGCTAAAATGCTAAAAAAAACATCATTCTGTCAAAGCTTTACGAAATAACAAACATATCAGTACTTTTACCTTGTAGGGAAATGATAATTTCTCATTCTTATTCAGTACAGAGAACAAAAAAAACATCATTCTGTGGTAACTGTATAAACAGTTGAATATTATGTATGGCCAAAATGATAAAAAAAAAAAAAAAAAAAAAAGAATCCTTTCTTCTAAATGCCTTTCTGGAAAAGGATTGAAACAGGAAAGCTAAATAAATCTGCAAAAAAGTGTTTGAAAACACTTACAGAATCACCATTAGCTTAATTGTAGCTAGTCACTGTTGTAGTGCTGGGAGTAAAAACATAATTACCTTTAAAAAATAAAGTAAACAATGAAATATTGAAGCATATACAGGCCCTGAGGTAGAAAAGTAACAATCCAATATTTTCCTGAGCAAAATAAAGGTTTATTGATTAAAAAACAGCTCAGTAACATGAGCTAGCTAGTTAGTTCATGCTAGCTTAGCGCTAGCTGCTGAGAAGCTGCACAGATTCAAAAGAAAAGCCTAAAAACTAAAATATACACTTACTATATCACATTTACACAAAAGTTCTCTCATTTTTAATCATTTTCCATTAGAGCTAGAGCATAGTTACCAAGAAATCTTTTTAGTTGTGTGTATTTGTCTGTGACGTCACTTCCTGTAGCAATTCCTAATAGATTTTACCTCAGAAAAACAGATATTTGGTTTGAAATAATATTTTCTGATGTTGCTTGTATAAAATAAAGGACCCTCAGGGGGTAAAAAAGCATCATAACTGGCATAAGAAGGCCTTGAGAACTTTCTAGAACAGCAGCTCTGGCAGTAGTTACAGCTCCAAGTCAAATCATTTGTATTAATGTGCTAATTGTAGTGTTATGGCTTATATGCTGGAAGTTTCTGTGGAACAATGAAGATATAATATATAATTTGTTACATGATATTAAAATATTTATATTAAGTAGAGAGAGAGAAAAGAGGCTGGTGAAGGAGAGAGGTTTTAGCGGTTCTAATGTAAGTGATAACTGGTTTCATAGGTGATGTTAAATGTAGCTATAAATGGATAAATAGTATAAATAAAATGTTGCAGTAGTAGTAAATTGCTGAGGTAAAAAAAAAAAAGCACAAAAACACAAAGTTTACAAGAATTTTGGATGGTAACCATGCAAAAGTTGTTGATTATTTTCCTCGAACAGCATGTGTTTCATATGTGTGTGTGTGTGTGTGTGTAACAGCGTTTCAAAGAGAGCTTCGACTTTTCTGTCACCGTGTGTGTGTATGGTGTCAAGGGTGGAAAGTGTGCAGGAAAACATCTGTAGTGGCAGCTTTCCAGGTGAGACACACAGCTCTGCAGCACATCCTGACTTGTGACGCGGCGCTAAGAGGCTGTCGGGACGTCTCGCTAGAGCAGAGCAGCGCTAATCACCTCCAGACTCTCAACAGGTTTCACATTAGGAGAAATAAAAGGATTGTTTTGCTGTGAACTTTTATGAGTGAAGCTGATTTTTAGTGTCGCATTCAGGAGACAGAACACAGAACATGATAGCTGCTTGCTGGACTATAAATAATGGTTGGTTGTAGTTAGACTTTTTACTACTTTATATGAGTTTATAAACATTCAAACAAGCATCGGTTAACACCTTCATATCTTAACATTCATTCATCCTTCACTCATGCTAATGCTAAACATGCTTTACTTAGTCAGAATATTGACAGATGAAAGCAACTTGAAGTGTGTTAGCTTGATTCTACTAGCTTGATACTCAGGAAGTTCATCAAAATCAGTAAAAACCTTTTTTTTTTTTTTTTACATTTGTTTAATGCAGAAATATCCATAGCACATAGCATAAAAGAGATAAAACATGATTCAAATTGAAATTTTGAAGCAAATTATAATGTTTGTAATGTAAGTGTCAAGTATTACATCATCTTTTTATGACATGATTACGTAGCTAATATTGATAAGATATACCAATATTTAGCTATAGAAATATGCTAGGCTCTGAATTTCAAGAAAAAAAACAAAAACAAAGCCACTCTCAAGTTACTCATTGATCTTTCCTACAAGTTCTCCCAGCTTTGCTGTCTTCATGACTTGCATCAACAGTTCTGATAAGACACAGTTTCGAAGTCTTTTGCTAACCGGCTCACCCTTTAAACTGGAATCTTTTTTTTCTTTCGCTTCCACAATAGCAGCTCAGTGTAGCATGGTGCTAGCCTGGGGAGGTGTCAGTCATTTCAGCACAAGGCCCTTTTGTGTTGAATACTCCTACAGACCGCTTATCCCATTAGCCCCGTTAGCCGACGTCAAGAGGGGCGCTAGAGAAGCTATCGTTTTCCAGCTCCTTTCTCTCCATTTCTGTCTTTTTTGTTCTTGTAAATGCGCTGCTGTCCTCCTGGAGCTGGCTGCAGCTCGGAGAGAAATCTCCTGCGATAGCAAATCAATAGAGTGGCATGTTAAAATAGAAACTCCAGGCTGTGCGTACAAGAAATTATCGATTTTAGCCTCTCATGCACTCACTCTTTCATTCTCTCTTTCTCTCTCCCTCCCCCCTGAAGCTCCTCTGTTTAAAGTGGATCAAAGGATTATCCTTCTGTTGCTAATGCTCAGGTATATTGTTGCATCATCAAGCGCAATGTGCTCGAGTCAGAGGGGAAATGTCGGCCTCTCTAAGTCTTTAAAGAGAAAAATCTAGTGTGGGGAAAGGGAAATGGAGCGCTGGGTCACACGTCATTAGGTTAGGAAAGCAGTTCGGCACTATTCACGCAGAGCTTGTTATCAGCTCTGCACTATTGATGGAGTGCGCGGGACATTTAGGGCCGCCACGGAGCATTTAGGTGCTCCTCGAGGGATGTTAACACAGCGTAGTGCAGTGTTAATGAGGCCTTACGCAACATTAGAGCTCGTCCTTTAGCTGTAAAACCTGCGGCTTCTCACGGCTCCCCACACGCCCAACACACCATCTGGATGACTGGTGCTTTGAGGTCAGACAATCGCTAGCAGACTAGCAGGGAGCAGAGATGGAAAGATCTTTGATGGGACATGTGGCATGTTAAGGAGTGTGAAGGAGTAAGTGGGAGTCAGATACACATTGACCTTGACCAGCAGCCTCAGTAGGCCACATACTGGGATTAAAGTGGAAGATTATGAGGCGTGACGATTGCGCAGACACGCTGTATAAATCTAGACACAGATGTTTGTTCTTATTCGCCAAAGAAGAGACATTTTGCTGACTGACCAGCCACCCAGAATCCTGTTCTTGGCTAACATTTCTGCTGTTGTACCACATCATTCTACGTTAAGAATTCTGAGATGCTTTTCTGCTCACCACAGTCAAGTTACCCCAGCCTTCCTGTCAGCTAAAGTCTCTGTTGTAGAGGAGACCAGTCTCCTCTACAAACATTTCCACACACACAACTTTCTATTCTCATGATGAAAATCTCCACTCACTGGATGTTGTGTAAACTCTAGAGACTGTTGTGCATCAAAATCCCAGGAGATCATCAGTACCCAGGAACCAACAACCATTCCAGGGTTAAAGCCACATTTTACCCCATTCCGATGTTTGATGTAAATGATAAATAACAAACTAAGAAACAAAACTTATCCAGAGCGACTTACCTACATCTCATTTATACCACTGAGCAGTTGAGGGTTAAGGGTCTTGTCAAGGACCCCAGGGGTAGCATCTTGGCAGAATTGGGAATTGAACTGATTGGATAATTGTGACTGAGCAGGTGTTCCAATTAAAATGGCCGGAGAGTGTATATATAAAATTATAACATAGCCCAATTTGAGATCCTCTATCCGACCCCTAAGCATTTTTCCAACAGAATCTGTTGTTCAAGTTTGGTGCAAAACAAAACTGTTCATCCTGCAGTTTGCTAAAGTTTGCGTTATTGCCATGCCCTGCTCCTCTTCATCATTTATTCATGCCACTTTATTACCATCCTTTGGAGTGAGAAGCCAAGCCAAGCCTCAGAGTGATAGAGCAATTTCCTCTTGATTACAATGCCATCGAACACTCGTTGATTTGGAAAAACTATCATTTGCATGTGAGTGGCTGGCCAACAACAAACTGTAAAGCTCATGAAAGCTTTTTCCCCAAACGCCATTTTCACTTTTTTTCTTCTGATCCACTTGGCATTTCGGTACGCTCCAAATGATGCTTGGTTTGTGCTTCTGTTTCAGTCTCTATGGCCTTTAAGAAAACGAGGTGTTAACATTGTTTTGAGCATTCCCTTTGCTCTGTACCGCACTCTTCCAGCTGTGGTATGATAACAGAATGGAGTGCGCAGATGTGTCACGTGCAGCTTCAGCTTCTGGCATCGACTCCATGCTGCTTGAAAAACCATTTAGCCCAAGCTGACCAGCCCACAGTTCTCATGAGGGCTTTTTGATTGGATTCGGAGGAAAGGGAGAGATTTATCATGCTTAATAGACACTGGTGACAGCTGGAGTCAGCAGGGGCTTTAGCTCTCGTGCCAGACGAAACCGCAGTCAATCACCACCAATGCATGCCAATTTATACAATTATCCAGGGCAACACGTGCTACTCTGCGTTCCAGGCGGAATATTCAAATCGGCTACTATGCAGCGTCTTATCCTGTAAAGCAAGCATTTCCTTCAAATCAAGCGGCAATCCAACAGCCAGCAGCTTGACTTTTGGCTTTGTATTTGATGTCAGTGTGAAAAGGTTAAAGCTGCAGATCAACACCTCAATATCAATACCTGTCCACTTTATAAGGAACTCCTCAAAAACTCATGCATTTATCCAATAGGTTGATGGGGGGGGGGTAACCAATTCTAGAACAGAGGGCATGAAGCCTTTATCATCACCATATATACATTACAGCACAGTGGAATTCTTTCCGTCACATATCACAGCTGAGGAAGTTGGGGTCAGAGCACAGCGGCAGCTATGATGCAGCACCCCTGGAGCAGGGAGGGGATATGGGATTTGCTCATTAGTGGAGCTTGGTCATGCAGGGGCTTGAACCCCAATCCTCTGATCAACATCCCAGAGCCTTAACCACTTGAGCCACCACTACTTATCTAGTTCTAGAAATTTTAGAAATTTGCATAAATTCAAGTACAATATGTCCAGAAATAGTCTTAATATCCATACAATTGGGTTATTGTAAAAGAAAAAGATAGTAGATAAATTTGACTAGATTCAAGATATTTGAACTTGCTAAGATATTTTTTTTCGTCTCAGATTAGTTTCAAATTCTTGGCTGACAGAAGTGAAACCTGATGTGCTCTGCTGCTCTTGTAGCCTATCTGCCTCAAGGCTTGACATTGTTGTTGGATGTTTTTAGATTCTTTTTAGCTCAGCATGGTTGTACAGAGTGGTTATTTGAGATAATGTAGCCTTTAGTGAGCTCCAAGAGGTCTGACCATTCTCCTTTGACCTGTAGTCATCTGTGTATTATACCTCTATATACTAATATACTATATCTATATTACTAATATAACTTATTACTAATATCTATATTACACTATACTTCAAGCCTTTTTTACGAGTATGATGGTGTTTCAGTGGAAATGGACTTTCAAACAGTATAAAAAATGAATGATTTTAAGTCTGATATAAAAAAAGTGTTGGCTTTCAGAGTGTTTTAGACGTGCGTTTTTCCCTCTGTTCGATAACCTTACAGAGAATTTTAGCGATTGAAGATAAACACCTTCAAATTCCGATGTTTATGAAGAACTTGGGGCATCTCAGATAGCAGAAATATCATCATTTACTTTACTGAAGATGTTAACAAAGAAGTAATAAATAAAAAAAATCTACAAATTCTTAAAACTCTGAGTGTCTACTTTCAAATGAGCTTTATATTAAACCTCGGCATACAAATGCCCTCCCTTATGAATTTTCTCCTTAAGAATTGAAATTTTACAAGAATTTAGCATCTGCAAAGGAAGCATTTTTGGCATACGAACGAACCAAACTGAATGCCGGTTGCACGCACATAAGAGAATTATACCGGTATGCCGAGATTCCACTGTACATGGAAAATTAAGCTCTTTTTTAGTCTTGTCATGAAATCACAGAGAATTTTTCTGTCGTTCTGATGTTGATGTGACGTCACATAATGCTGATTAACCTTAGTACTTCACCATACAGTGATATGGTATTTATTTCCATGCCACTTTAAACGACTGCAGGATATGTACCTCAGACATCTTTTTTGGTGATCAGTATGATCAGTTTTTAATGAAAATGTCTCGCAAACCAAGTTAAAGTCAGTGATTTGTATCCCAACCTCTTATGTTGTAATGCTCTATCCCTGTGTATACACTTCAAGACCAATCTTCAAGACTATTATTCTGGATTATATCCATTAAGTCATTAAAAGTGTATCATCCAGTAGGACAGAAGTATACCTTGGTGCATTTTTTGTTTTTTTAATGCATCTTCAGTGAAGTGAAGCATTTCTGCACTCTTTTTTATTTGGAAGTAATCAATTTTCTGTTTCTTTTCACTTCAGAGAGAGAGAGAGAGAGAGAGAGAGAGAGAAGATAAGAGGCACTCTGAACTTCTGCTTAGGCTAATGTTAGCTGAATCAATGATCTGATGATCAATATGGCAAGACACAAAGAGAATAATCTAGTGATTGCGAGAAGGCTGAATGATTGACAGCTAAGCATTTTCTAGCTGACTAGAAATAAAACTTTGGGAGATTTGACTGTTATAATTTTCCCTCGCAATTTTTGATCCAATTTCTATTCCAGAAGCTTGAACAGACATTTTTATATCAGAAAGGTAATTCACAGTCTAATGATTAACAAATTATTCACATGTTGCTAAAGTGACAAAAAAACAAAACAGACAAAAATATGTAGATATAGCTGTAGATGTTTTCTGTGTATTTAAGGAGACGTTTGTAAAAGGAGTCTCCAGTGTCAGAGTTTTGTATCATGCACTAGGTTTTCCAGAAAACTTTACTCAGATTTTTTTCTTAATTTCAAGAGAGAGAAAAATAGAGATGTTGGACGCAAGTAATGACAGGAATGACGTTGTTTCACCGGCAAAATTGTCGTGTTCTTTATTTAATTAAAAACTGGTCACTGGTAAATTGGTGCAGTTTAAAAGCATTTGCTTACTCGGACTATGTACTAATGAACAGACTTGTTGACCCTGTCTGGAGAATGGCCAGTGCTTACACTGGAGTATTTGAGGAACGATCCTCAAAAGTCCATTAATCTAATGAGAAATCAGCACCTTCAATCCTGCCAGGTCCTCCACTACAGCAGCGCTTATATACTTTAGAATATGAAAATAGCAAGAGAAGCCAATTGATGTCTTTCGATCATGTGTCTGTGTTTATATTTGTTTATATAACTCCATCACAATTAGCTTTTTTTTTCCCCTCATGGAATTCCCAGCAAACCGAACAAATCCATCGTCTCGAAATCCGGCTTTTCCTCTGTCTTTTTCTCAGACACACAAGCTGCTCGATAGCGTTTCACTTGTTCTTGTGTTTAGATCTGAGAAAATCTTCAGCATCCATCACGCCCGTGTCGTCAGTGCAAAGGTCAGTTCATCTGCTCTACAATGTGTTGTTTCCATGGCGACTTCTGATCAACAGGAAACTAGGGACTGGGGTGAAATTTTTAACTTATCATCAATATCATGATCAGCATCAAAATTATACCACGGTGCTCTTAAATTCTTGATTCTGATTGGTCAGAAGGTATCGTTTATATTTCCATAAGCGATTCTAATACCTGGTTGTTGCTATGGTAACAAGACTCAACAAATGAGAAATGACGCTGTTATTTAACAAAGGAAACAAGGAGTCACTGATGATATGGTGGAAGTTTTCTTAAAGGAGGTGTACCATGATGTTGCCGGTATGTACTGTGGTACCACCGGTTGCCATGGTAATAGCGTTTCTCAGCTAGCGTTTCAATGAATCAGATCTTTTTTGACGCTAAAATGAAACATTCTTGGTGTTTGTGTATATAATTCTGCATCACATCATACAAGATGAAGCAGATGCAGTTTTGGAGGCGTCGATGGACATGCCCACTTTCCTGTCGCCAGCTCAGATCTTGCTGTATGTGTGAACAAAGCATTGGTCAGGAGTTTAAGCTTTCCATTTTCTCAGTAACATGACCAGCTATGCCTTTTTCATCTCATTCTATGTCATTTAGTATTTGATGGACGTTGATGTAACTAAAAATGGATAAAGATTTGACAAGACAGGTTCTGGCCAATGGCAGTCATGGTGCACGGTCACTCCAGTGTATTCCCACACCTTTAATCACATTTGTTTATTTTGAAGTGTGTGAAGCATGTTTCTTGGATTGTATCTGTCTCTTTCTGAGAATGTTCTTTACTTTTTATTTCACTTTTCTCTTTTATTCTAATAACTTTGTGTTCTGAGATCTAAAACCGGACTAACCCGACCATCCTCAGGTCGTTTGAATGATCTTAGCTCCAGTGAATCTATTCCTGTGTTTTTTTTTCCCCCTTTCCCTTATGAGAGATTTACATTTTATTGGCTAAAAATGTACTTATCATCATTAATGAATGGATAAAATAGAGAATAGATTTTTCTAGAAACTGTACAGATTGTAAATGAACTATGACATGTTTGGTGTATAGTGTGTCTTTAGTTTTGCACTGAAGCTACGAAAGCTGATGGAAGAATCCAATGTAAATCTGTCCACAGCTTGCGTCTTTTGTTAAAAGTAAATAAAATTAAAAGATCATAGAAGGAAACACTGCGTGCCAAATACGTCTTGGCTGATTAATTACTTTTGAATAGTTCCTATCATTTCTTTTCTTTTTTTTAAAATGTCAATCAAATAAATCAAAAACTTTTTAAATGTTGTAAAAATTATTAATTTTTTTTTTTTTTTTTTTTTTAGATATTTCAAATTTCATTATAATCCTAGCACAGCGTTTTAATCGAGTCTCCATTCTGTTCACCATTCTCAACAGCTAGCTTCATCAGATTTTGTAAAATCGTGTTATATGAATAGAATTTGAACAGAATTTTACATAAATGATGATAAAATCTAAGTCTAGCGAGTCTTGTTTGCAGAGGGAGACACCAACAGCGGCCACCGGACTGCTCCAGTCACCATGACCCCGGCCAAAACCCCTGGTAGAAACAAGAGATCAAACCCCGCATGGGCTGTTCTGGGTAAATAACCCACTACTGCATGCTGAACTGGGAGACAAACTTTTGTGTGTGTGTGTGTGTGTGTGTGTGTGTGTGTGTGTGTGTGTGTGTGTGTGTGTGTGTGTGTGTGAGAAAGAGAGAGAGAGAGAGAGAAAGCAATAGAAAGAAAAGAAGGCAGTATAAGTCTGATTGCTCTAAGGTCATATATCATATAAAGACTTTGGATTCTAGTGACATGCCTTTGAAGCGATGATCCCTGGAAAAAGTGAAGGTGTGTGTTACAGGGCTGAGAGACTGGAAGTCAACATGTCAGTCAAAACCAGTGTGAGAACAATGCGTTAGAGTTCTCAAGCAGGATTGCATCATTCTTCACTAAGAGATATTAAAAAATAAGTTAACTTTTTTTTTTTTTTTTTTTTACTTTAAGTAATAGTGATGTAAGTGGCCTTGCTGGTTGCCATGGTTACACTTGTGCTAATTTAATTAGTGTTACAATTAAAACATTCCACCATCTAATATTGCAGCAGGTGTAGCAAAATAATCCAGAGGATGAGGAGGAAGTCTCTGGTACCTTTCTTTAACAGCATGGAGTGTTTTATTTTTGTACACCATTATTTTTTTGCCATTTATAGTTACACTTAATGGTACCTCATTAAACGTATTATTATTCCAGGGTTTGAAATGAAAGGATGAGGACAAATTCAGATTTCAATCCATCTCCATCTCTCTCTTTCTCTCTCTCGCTGTACATGTCATGCCTGGAGGCAAGATTACATCACTGTAGCTCTGATTCACTGTAACTGTGTGAAGCTCTACGCCAGTGGCTCTGTCTGACCCCCACGCTGTGATCGCAGCGAAGTACTGCTCACTTTTCCGTCGAGCCAATGGACAAAACCAAGCCCATCCTCTGTTATCCTGATCCTTCTTTCACAGACGTTCCACAGCATCTTACATATGTAACTATAAATGGACAAAAAGTATCATAAAATTGTCATTTGTAAAAATCTGTAATCCATCATGTTGTTGATTATTTTCCTATATTAGCGTTAGAGAAAGGAATATTTAAGAAGGACGCTCTGGATGGATCAGCTTAAAAATCAGAGGAAAAAAAAACTGTGACGTGAAATATGAAGAGCAGATAAAAGTGCCAGCGTTTTGCCTTTCTTCACTGAAGCCTATACTTACAGAGGATGAATTATTCATGGCTTTTAGCACAGTGTGAGCCTCACGATGGAAGTGGAACCATTTTGTGTTTGCCCCACTGAACGTGGGCCTTTTGTTCACATGTCGAACAACCTTTTTACAAGATGTACTGCTCACAAGAAGCGTCCTACGGCTTTGTACTACATCCCGTTGAACAGAAGACAAACAGAAATAAAAGAAAATTAATTGTTCCTCGATGTGAGATTAACCTCTTAATGTCGCAGGAGTAAAGCATTCAGTAATTCCACTGTAACAGTCTCATAGGCTGCGGTCAGCCCTCTTCCTCATACACGAGCACAGACATGCCCAGGATTGGCTAGTGTCGCTGGGGTTGACAGGGCAGACTGACACACAGTTTTGTTTCTTGGAACGGATTTATTGTACATGGAGTTCAACTTTTGCATTCCACTGTTAATATTTATGAAATTAAATAATACACGGAAATGTAAAATTAAAACTAATGTAAAAATTGAAATCTAGCTCTCTACCTCTGAAAACTTTGTTGCTCCATTTTTGGGGCGTTTCCATTTATAGTATGTTTCATATATATATATATATATGTCTCTATACTGACATGACATGTGACATGCAAAAGGTGGATACAAACATCACTATTTTCAACCTTTTTCTAACATACTGTTGATTAATTGTGAATATGTTTCTGTACAGACACAAGCTACATGAAATATCTGAAGCTCAAACACCAATAAAATCCACTGTAACAGAATCGTAGGAAAGTGCTGCGGACAGCCCTCTTCCGCAGACACGAGCTCAGACATGTCCACGATTGGCTAGTGCTGCTGTGATTGACAGGGCAGATAAAGTAGGCCACACCTCCCATACAGTAACTTTCTTGGAACGGATTCATAATTCCAACCCTGAGCTTGGGTTAGGATTTCTGTCTTTCCTTTAAAATGCAGAAAAGCGAGTGGAGACCTCTAATTAGATCACCACATCCATTTTAAATCCAAACTGTCCCCTAAAGAGCAGAACAGTTCTTGCTTTTAAGGTGGAAAGCTCGGCCTTGAGCTGCCCGATAACGTTAAGTTCACAGTGAGAAAGAAGCCAGTGTTGTAAATTGTCCAGAAATAGCTGAAGCGGCAGTGATGAAATCTCAAGGATATAAATGTAATGAGCTCGCACATGCAGCATATATATATAAAAAACTCTAGATTCTGCAAATTAGTGCCAAATGATTCTCCATTAAAATGAACTCCAAGAGCACTGCATGCTTAATGGGGTTACTCAAAGGTTCTGTGGATGGTTAAGGGTTCAAGCTTTCTCTTGGAAACATTTCTCAAAAAGAAAAGCCTCTGGGGATCGTTAAGAGTTCCCGAAAATCCTTTATGGTGCTAGACCTAAATATGATCCAGGTTTTTTTTATATATATATATATATATATATATATATATATATTTTTCCAGTAAAGTGTTATGTCAAAAGTTCTGGAAGCTTCTTCTCCGGGTTCAGCTCCCTGACAGCCAACTGTATCGGCTTCATCCATCAAACCATCATCTGTTTTCTTGTATTTAGACAAAGCAGCCAATTCATTTAAATGTATTTTGTGGAGTTGTGCAGAATGTGTGACACCCCGCATTCATAGCATGAGATTCCAGACTCAGAGGTGTGTAATATGTTTATAATAACATATTTTGTTTAAAAGGGGGGGAGCCAAAAACCCCCCCCAAAAAATTCCTTTTGTGGGGTTTCCCCCCAAATTTTTTCATTTTTTTTTTTATAAAACCATGGTTTTTTCCAATTGTGACCCTTTAAAAACCCCAAAGTAGGGTTGTTCATGTAGGCTGAATCTCACCCAAGAGATTTGCTTCGACATGGTCTGCGTATAAACACATGTAGAACAGTCCCTGGATTTGTCCTTTGTGCTGAAATTTCTCTTTTTTTATTGTTTCTTCCCAACCATTCATTCGAACCTGAGACCCTGAAACCCTGTTACGTCTAATACCACTTTATTTCTCCGCATCTTTCTGATTGACAACATAGAATCGAATAAAAAGGAAAAAAAAAAGAGGTTTCTATGAATATTTAAAACTTCACCCTAGCATATTAGCATACAGCCCTCCAGACAGGCAAATACCCATCCCAGGCGCCCTAGATAATATTTGTATTTTTGGCAGCGGAACAGAAATTAAACTCGTAACATTAGCATAACAGACAGCGCCATGGCCCTGGTGTAAATAATCCGAGCTGGTTTTGAGGGGAGGGTGGAATTGTTTCTGTGCTTTTCTCTCCTCTTGTGTGCTGTTGATTTAGTCACTGGCCGTTTGTGATCGGCGCTTATGAAAGGATGAACGCGCTAAGCAAGTCAGCGGGCCCTTTCCGTTCCATTTACAGATGAGTAATCAGCGCCGCGTGTCAGGTGACCAGACGAGAAAAGAAGACAGAGAGACCTTGAAATTACGTTCCAGCTTTAGAGCATTATCGCTATCCTAGTTGGCATGGCAAGCATCCTGCGGGGCAGTGTGGGTAATGAGAGTGTTTGTTTGCGCCAAAGGTTTTTCAACCACTAAATTAGCGTCTAGCTTTAATTCCGTCCATCATTACGGAGGCCACCTGTTACCTGGAACGCTGAGTCAAAAGGCTGGGAGGAGATTTCTGGCCTCACTCGGGTGTCTCATTCTGGTTTAATATCCAGTGTTGGTGGTTTTCACAACTTGTTCCTTATCCATAATTCATGCTGATTGACTGAAACATGAGGAGGCAGGAGAGAGGACGAGTATGCTGTGTGTCCTGGCTGGTGGGGGGGCTGGGGGCCGTGTAATATTACAGCACTGAAGCTGGATGTGCTGTTTAACTAATGATGTGGAAGGAGACATTAATTAACATTTATAGAAGGAGTCTCCAGTGTCGGAGCTGCGAGGCTGCAATTTGGGGTTTTGTTTTTTAGCTGTTGAGCTATAACTTCAGGACATTATTGTAACTCTAAATGGATAAAAAGATGTGCTCTTGGACAAATATTCAACTTTGGGCTCGTAATTGCAAGTTGGCTTCATGCCACCATAATGTTGTTGATCGTTTTCTAATATCAGCATGTACCCATAATGTTTGATTTGTCACTTAATAACTTCTTACTTTTCTGCAATCTCTTACTTATGCTCTGAGCAATTTCCACACTCGACAAAAATCCTCACATTTTGGATTTTTTTATCGTACGGTTTTATCTTTTTCAACTAAAATACATGGGATTAAATTTTTGCATTCCACTGTTAATATTTAGCAAATAAAATAATGCCCAAAAAAGAAAAATTAAACCTAAAATCTAGCTCTCTACATCTGAAAACTTTGTTGATCCTTTTTGGGGGCGTTCTCATTTGAAACCACAATTCCATATATGGTAAAGTGTGGGCGTGTCTCTGTACTGACATGACATGTCACATGCAAGTGGTGGAACTTTGTCTTGCGAATATGACACTGTTTAAACTTTTAAAAAAATCCCACATGAAGAAAGAAATAATTTTGAATAATTTTCTTACATACTGCTGATAAAAAAATTATAAGATAAAAGAAAAGAAAAGAAATGAAAGAAAAAGGCCTGGTTTCTAATAGAATTCGATGTGGTGCTAAAATCGATGTGGATAAATTGTAAATATATTTTTCTGCACAAACTACACACTAACACACAAAAGCTACATGAAATATCTGAAGCTCAAACACCAATAAAATCTTAAAATAATTTTTTAAAAAGCAAGTGAAGTAGTTCAAGCCTGGCACTCACACTGTGCTCCATTTTCCGAAACCGTACCGAGTGACGGACAAAATGGTTTGCAGCAAAAAGCTCAGCACGGAAGCTGATTGCCATGTTTTTTATTTCTTCTTTGGATGACTCCATCCACTCAGATACATTGTGGTAAAGCTTCCCACCTGTGTGTGTGTGTGTGTGTGTGTGTGTGTGTGTGTGTGTGTGTGTTGGCACTTTGGCACCCTATTGGGAGGAGTTTATAAAAATGCCACTTCTTTTCGCTCGACTTATTCGCTTAATTTTTATTTCCCTCCTGAAGTGTAGTCAGTCATGGTAGAGGCTCCTGTATTACAGGCCAAATCCCCAGCCAGGGATTTTCCTCGCCTCTTAATTCACAGATTTACATGCAAAGCCACCAGGATGTTTTTTTTCTTAAAGAAGGCAGCCGAGGCTGAAACGTAGCCTTGGACTCGAGAGCCAGAATGAATCTGAGCTTATCGTGAAAAATGAAGGTTAGTTGTTTAACGCATCTGTTCAGGTCAGGACTTAAATGCAATGAAGGTCTAATTGAGCAGCTGTTTAAATTGTATCCCTGTCTATTAGAATATTTGTAGCCAAGCTGTTTGACTTTGCCCTAGTTATTAAACAATATTTTCTGGATGTTTCTCTCACTTTTGTTCCACTTCCTCTATATGCTGTGTGTTATGGCCGGTAGTGTCCGGCTGGATATAACAGACCCAACGCGAAGCTTGACGTGAAACGGGGTTTATTAACATAAAACAGGAAACGAGAAACAGAAACCGCGACACTACATCGGCCTACACACAAACGAGGACTAGCAACTAAAGCAGACAAAGACAGGACTATAACTAGAAAACATAATCGCGACACATTAGGAACAGGTGCGCAGAGGCAGGAACACATTAGGCTAGGGCGGGGCTTAAACACACACATGGCCAACGTAAACAAAAACAGACATGACATGACAAACCCCTGCTGAGATCCCTCTAGGTGTTCAACCCCAGCCCTGCTACCCGTAACACTGTGTTTGAATAAGTGGGAAAACCCTCTGTTTTTAAAGGAAACTAAAAAACAGTGAAGCAGAGTCACTGTTTTCAGCTCGATGTTGATTATTTTCCCGTAATGCCATGTTCCCAAAGTGTATTTTTTCCTCTTTCGCAACAGCAGCCTTCCAGTTTAATGTTATGGGAAATCTATAAAACAGTTTTTTCCTGTATTTTCTCTGGAAGTTTCTCTGGAGGTTGTAATAAAGTTTTAATAAAGAGATAAACCTCAATATTCTCCTTCTTATAATAATCTTACTTTTAATCTAAAATGATTTCATATTAAGGAAAAAAATTTATATATATATATATATATATGCTCATATTTAACACATTCAAAATAGTTTTATTTGCTAATAATACATTATATAATATTATATATATCTTCTTCTTCTTCTTTCGGCTTTTCCCTTCAGGGGTCTCCACAGCGAATCATCTCTCTCCACCTATCCCTATCTTCTGCATCCTCAACACTTGCACCCACTAGCTTCATATCCTCATTAATTCCATCCATATACCTCCTCTTTGTCCTTCCTCTTTGCCTCCTGCCTGGCAGCTCCATGTCCAACATTCTCCTCTACCAATATACTCACTCTCCCTCCTCTGAACATGTCCAAACCATCTTAATCTGGCCTCCCTAACTTTGTCCCCCAAACGTCCAACATGAGCTGTCCCTCTGATGTACTCGTTCCTAATCCTGTCCAATCTTGTCACTCCCAAAGAGAACCTCAACATCTTCAGCTCTGCTACCTCTAGCTCTGACTCCTGTCTCTTCCTCAGTGACACTGTCTCTAAACCATACAGCATGGCCGCTCTCACCACTGTCCTGTACACCTTCCCCTTGATTCTTGCTGATATTTTCTGATCACACAGAACTCCCCACACCTTTCTCCACCCATTCCAACCTGCCTGCACTCGCTTCTTTACCTCTTTCCCACACTCTTCATTGCTCTGGACTGTTGACCCCAAGTACTTAAACTCCTGTACCTTCTTCACCTCTTCACCCTGTAACCTTACTGTTCCACTTCCCTCCCTTTCATTCACACACATGTACTCAGTCTTACTACGACTGGCTTTCATTCCTCTTCTCTCCAGCGCAAACCTCCACCTCTCCAGGTTTTCCTCCACCTGCTCCCTGCTCTCACTACAGATCACAATGTCATCTGCAAACATCATTGTCCAAGGAGACTCCTGTCTGACCTCCTCTGACAACTGGTCCATCACCATAGCAAACAGGAAGGGGCTCAGAGCCGATCCCTGATGCAGTCCCACCTCCACATTGAACTCCTCTGTCTGACCTACAGCACACCTCACCACTGTCCTGCTCCTCTCATACATGTCCTGCACCACTCTGACATACTTCTCCGCTACTCCTGACTTCCTCATACAGTACCACAGCTCTTCTCTTGGCACCCTGTCATACGCTTTCTCCAAGTCTACAAACACACAGTGCAACTCCCTCTGACCATCCCTATACTTCTCCATCAAAATTCTCAGAGCAAAAATTGCATCCATTGTGCTCTTTCTGGGCATGAAGCCATACTGCTGCTCACAAATTTCCACTACCTTCCTTAACCTAGCTTCCACTACTCTTTCCCATAGCTTCATTGTATGGCTCATCAACTTTATCCCCCTATAGTTACTGCAACTCTGCACGTCACCCTTATTCTTAAAGATCGGCACTAACACACTTCTTCTCCATTCCTCAGGCATCCTCTCACTCTCTAAAACCCTGTTGAACAAACTAGTTAAAAATTCCACTGCTGCCTCTCCCAGACACTTCCAGACCTCCACCGGGATGTCGTCAGGACCAACTGCCTTCTCACTTTTCATCCTCTTCAAAGCCTTCCTGACTTCATCCTTTCTAATCTTATCTACTTTCTGTTCCACAGAGTTCACACCTTCTACTCTTTTTTCCCTCTCATTTTCCTCATTCATCAGCTCCTCAAAGTATTCCTTCCATCTCCTCTGTACACTCTCCTCACTTGTGAGCACCCTTCCATCTCTATCCTTAATAACTCTAACTTGCTGCACATCCTTCCCATCTCGATCCCTCTGCCTAGCTAACCTGTACAAGTCCTTCTGTCCTTCTCTAGTGTCTAACCTAGTGTACAACTCTTCATATGCCTTCTGCTTGGCCTTAGAGACCTCCCTCTTCACTCTGCGCTGTAACTCCTTGTATTCCTGTCTATTCTCTTCAGTCCTGTCCATGTCCCACTTCTTCTTGGCTAACCTCTTCCTCTGGACACTATCCTGAACTTCCTCATTCCACCACCAAGTCTCCTTATCTTCTTTCCTCCTTCCAGATGACACACCCAGCACCTTTCTCCCTGTCTCCCTGATCACTTCTGCTGTAGTTTCCCAGTCATCTGGCAGCACTACCTGACCACCCAGAGCCTGCCTCAACTTCTGTCTAAATTCCTCACAACATTCCTCCTTTTTCAGCTTCCACCACTTGGTTTTCTTCTCCATCTCTATCTTTGACCTCTTCTTCTTACAGACCATCAAAGTCATCCTACACACCACCATCCTATGCTGTCTGGCTACACTCTCTCCCACCACCACTTTACAGTCACTAATCTCTTTCAGATTGCCTCTTCTACATAGGATGTAGTCTACCTGTGTTCTCCTACCTCCACTCTTGTAAGTCACTCTATGCTCCTCCCTCTTCTGAAAATAAGTGTTAACCACACCCATGTCCATCCTCTTAGCAAAGTCCACTACCATCTGTCCTTCAAGGTTCCTTTCCTTAACTCCAAACTTGCCCATCACCTCCTCATCACCTGTGTTCCCCTCACCAACATGTCCATTAAAATCCGCTCCTATCACCACTCTCTCACCCGTGGGAATACTCTCCATCACCTCATCTAATTCACTCCAGAATCTCTCTTTCTCCTCTAACTCACAACCTACCTGTGGGGCATAACCACTAACAACATTCAACATCACCCCTTCAATCTCTAACTTCAGACTCATCACCCTGTCTGACACTCTCTTCACCTCCAGGACATTCCTCACAAACTCCTCCTTCAGGACCACACCTACCCCATTTCTCTTACTATCCACACCATAATAAAACAGCTTGAATCCTGCTCCTATACTACGAGCCTTGCTACCCTTCCACCCGGTCTCCTGTACACACAGTATATCCACCTTCCTTCTCTCCATCATATCAGCCAGCTCTCTACCTTTCCCTGTCATAGTACCAACATTCAGAGTTCCTATTCTCAGTCCTACACTCTTACCTTTCCTCTTCTCTCTCTGTCTGCGCACTCTCCTCCCTCCTCTACTTCTTCCACCAACAGTAGCCCAATTTCCACCGGCGCCCTGTAGGTCAACGGCGCCGATGGCGGTTGTTGTTAACCCGGGCCTCGACCGATCCGGTATGAAATTTGTACTGACGATTCGCATGGTTAAATTTGGCAATGTTTTACGCCGGATGCCCTTCCTGATGCAACCCTCTCTACTTATCACTGGACTGTGACCCCCATGGCTAGATTATAATATTATATATATATATATATATATATATATATGTATGTATGTATGTATGTGTGTGTTTTTTTTAATTTATAATTAGACAGAAACCATTATGAAGAAAATTAAGAAGCAACCACTGGACCTGATCATTTCTTGTGAAATTGATTTTTTTTTCACTTATATTCAAATTACTCACATTTACTTCATTTCATCTTCTTCTATCGATCTGTCAGAATTATATTTTTCTTGCTTTTCAGCTCCTCAGTGTTTTTCGTACCTGCTCGATAGCAGACAAATGACTTTAAACAACACCAAAGTTGTAAAAGTCCAAAATACATCTGTGCTTTTTAAAACTATGGAAAACAGATATTTTATACTTTCTATAATTAAAATACAAGAAAATACAATCCTAGATTGTACAGATTTATCTCAAAATCTATGAAAATAAAGCTATTGAACACATCAGTAATGATTAGCTAATGAGAAGTACACAGAAAAAAAATGCAGCTTTGCAGGAAGTAATGAAAAATCTCAGCATGATGTCACTGGAACAGAGATTAATTAACTTGATTAGCCGCTTGAGTATCTACTGTATATCTGAAGGTACAGCTACAGATCACACAAGCATGTCATCGGTGCAAGACCTCAGCTTTAAACCCCTGGACATCTTAAATGTGTTTAATTCACCGGTTACACAAAGCCGCTGCGACAATGTCATGGGTTACATTTCAAACCAAACAATAAGAACCGGCTTTAACCTCTTTATGGAACGCTAATTAAATGATGTTTTCACACACGCGAGGCTTAGAACACATGAAAATGCGACGTCTTGTGTTAAATTAGATTTCCGTGCGGCATCTCGTGTGACAAGAAAGAAAAAACAACCTCTGCCTTGAGTGGTTAGCGTTAGTGAACGTTAGCAAAGGTTAAGGTTTCAGCAGGGGATGTATATAGTGAGACACCTGTTCTCACTTCGGAAAAAAAGGTCAGCCGGAACACCGGGATGGGATCATGTGAGCGTTTGCCATCTGCCGGGCACTGAATAGGAGGAATCGCAAACGCACACACACACACACACACACACACACAGACACACACTCAGGCAGTCTGAGAGTTCTCTCGATAACATCATTAGAGCCCGGCTCATTAAGCGGGATCATTAAACTCGGGCTTTTAGGTTTCAAATCGTGTACTTCGGTTTGATCAGGGATCGGGATGAATATGATTTGAGATGGTACATGAGATATGATTAGATTATAGCTGGAAATGTGTAACATCATGAAAGACTCAGAGTGAAGAACTTGTCTAGGAAGCATCCATCCATCCATCAATCCATTTTCTGTAGCACTTATCCTACACAGGGTCACATGGAACCTGGAGTCCACCCCAAGGGACTTGGGAAACCTGGATGACCTGGCAACCCGTTGCAAGGCACACTCGTTCACACACTACAGACAATTTAATTTAATTCAATAAAATTTTATTTGTGTAGCACTTTTAACAAAAGCAGTTTTACAGAACATAAGAAATATAGTACAAAAAGTTCAAGACTAATATTAGACTCATATTTAAACTTATTTGTATTAATCCCTAATGAGCAAACCTTACTCGACTGTGGTGAAGAAAAACTCCCTTAAAAGGTAAGAGGAAGAAACCTTGACTAAAAAGAGAACCTCACCTTCATTTGGGTGACACCAGAGACTGTGAATTACCATAAAAATTTTGAGATGTCAATCAGAATACAGCACATGCTGTTAGATTGTAGGAGGAAACTGGAGAACCCTGAGGAACCATCCTGAAAGCATGTGAAGACACATAACCTGAACCCATATCAAACATCTCCACTTAACTTCCTATTCGCTTCACGTCTTCTGATATGCTTTTGCCCTGAGAAGATCTTCACCTGTGATTATCATCATTTATCATGCAGGTGAATTTCCCCAGCGATGCTCCCGGGAAAATGCTTCAGCGATCTCGTGACTGCGTGTTGCGTGCTCAATGATTTTGGGGGGGGGGGGGGGGGGGGGGCAGTAGATAGAAGCAGCTGGAGCTGAGAATTGCGGCCGGCCGTTTGAGAACGGAGGAAGTGGTTCGTTTGTGGGAGAGTCGACGCTGGAGAGATGCCATGTTTAGCCAACGTGGGTGTGAACTTGTGGGAAATTAATGATGATTGCCAGTCTGCTGAGGGATTTGTTTGGAAGCGAGCGCTGAAATTAAATGTATCGAGAAGACTGAATGAGTGCTCTGTAATCTGCTTAGAGGAACCTTTTACTCGTTAGACGTCGAGCGACAGACGCACAAGAAAAAAACAAATTACATCAATACAAACAACTAAAAAAAAAACCCAAAAACAAACAGAAATTCCTCTTTAGCACTGGATCTCCGGCTCTTGGACACCCTCAGAGGGATCCTTGAGCTATATGTTGATCAGTAGATCCACTGTTTCTGATTTCCTCATGGTTTTGCAGCACATTCACAATAGTGGAGCTTTGCCATCTTTTGGTGTTACACAACACAAAAGTCCTGGGAAAGTGAGCTTCGGTTTATGGGAACGCCAAATAGAGCTGAGGTTGTGGTGATGGAAATGTAAATTATTGTGTTCAGGTTTGAGAAGAAAAATAATCTGGTTTTACAAAACATTCGGTAATTTGAGAATTGTACGTCTATTATTTCCGCTACTTTGTCTATAAACATTGGATCGTTGAGGCAACATACGTTTTATTAATGCCAAGGTTAACAAACAAAGTCTATGGAAACTCCTAGAAACTTCTACATCATATTTCTACACAATGGTAAATATGAGTGAAACTGCACCTCACCACCACTTAAAAAATTCAACCCTATTTCAACATTCGCACTTACCCCATGTGCATTTAATCAGCCTAGACCACCGACATCTGATGTTTGCCTTGTTTTTTTCTTTGCTTTACTCCCATAATGAGGTTGCTAATAAATAAGCAAAGCTGTTACATTAGCATTATACCAGCAAACTGCATGCCTGAATGAAGAAACTTTGTCCTTATTCATTAATTATGTTTTGATACTGAGGCTCGACAGAATCAGCTTTAGTGTTTCTAAGGCTCTAGAATTGCTAATACATTTTTTTCGCTAGTTTTCCATACAGTTATTATGTAAATGCCATGGCTGTAAACTTTAATTTAACCACAAAGCTTGTTTTCGCCTATCGTAAAAATTAGGGTGTATTTCAGTCTCAGTGAATAAGCATCAACTGACTAGAGGCATCTGTAGATATTGATCATTAGAATGGATTCAATTCAAGGGAATTTCTGTTTTGTGCATTATGTTTGCAAAAGTTTGATGGCCCCGACCATCATACCTGTACTTTGTGAGAGTTTGAGTTTCTGCATCGATAGCCAACTGAAAGAAAAAGCTAATAATACAGCGTTGTCTAAATATCTCATTGAACATACCTTGTATCACTGAGGGTTTTGAAAGGTAACGATAATCCAACAAATGTTGTGATTAGGGCGAGGAGAGCTCTTTATCGAAGCCAGCACAGTGCAGAAAATTGGTCATCATAATGCATTCCCTCTTTCCCAGGAATCTGTCTGTCTACTGATCCATAAAGCCTTGTACTAAAATGTGTGTGTGTGTGTGGCTAGTTTTCCAAGTACAAGCCTTCTGAAAAGGTCTCACACATCAAAATGTAATCACACATGATGGAAAACTTGTATTACACTAAGAAACTAAGAGACTTTTGTCCTCCTTTGCAATATCTCCAGGAAATCCTCAGTTTTACTAGCTTTCACTGCCTATCGGTTTAACGATCTCTGTCCATCTCTCCAGAATTTTTCTCTCTTTCTCTAGTAGTGTTTCTCTTTGTTCTGGTCTCATTCATTTCTGCGTATTTGCTTGTTCTTCTGTATTTGTCCACACATTTACAGAAACTCCTTAGTTTTTCACTGGGCAGCAGACAGTTCCACATTGTGCTTTAATTGCTTTAAAATTCTGTTATTAACAAAGATGCCGCATTAGATGTGTTGTATCCTAGTAACTATGCTGACACGGGTTATACAATTTGTCTTGATAATGTCTCTGGATAGATAACGTTTGCATTTCATCACTTTGATCAATCCTACACCTTCACTGCCAAGTGGATTCATTCGCTGTATTCACTCACTACGTAGGGTGGAATATGTAATCTGTAGACTATAGAGCTATAGAATTATTGCTTATAATTTTATATTTGTATAATTAATGAAATACACACTTTACTTGAGGTTTCTTGCTGTCTTTAGCTCCTTCAGGCCAATGAATGTCTGGTATCTTGTGTTCAGTTGGAGCACTGAGGGGGAAAGAAGCGCCTGAGACATGCTCATTTAACATAAACGAACCATATATTAACATATATTAACATATATTAACATATATTAACATATATTAAGCATAAAAATAATTTGTGTTATTTTGTTTCCTGTCAGTGTAATTAAATCTGTGAATTTTTTTTTTTGGCTAAATGAGTCCTTAGACAGTATAGACAGAAGTGATGCGTCATTTCCAAACGAGTCGACTATTTGATTTGACTCCTCGCCTTGACTCTTTCAGGTGAATATTGAGACCAGACTCTCATTTATTTATCTATTTAATTTGAGTCTCTGCAGGCAACTCTTGGGGTGTTATTAAATCCAAACCTCCTTCCAACATCCGAGCCATTTGTTAGTGTGAAGGGTGTGTTTAACTCTTGGTTGCGGAGGAAGTGCTGTGCTGCTGTGTGTTGATGTGTTGCATCTACACAGTGTATTAGTTGAGATAATTAATTATTTGGATAAATAGCACTGGAGCACAGACACAGCAAGAACGATAATGTTAACGGAGGGACGCTTGCTGTATGTGTCACCGTACATTAATTGCGCCTTATTAAAATGGATTTTAGAAAGCACGATGTTATTTTATTAATTAGGAGGTCGAGTAGGATTTAGAAGTAGGCAAAGAAGAACAATGGCTAGAAAAGACAGAGGGAAAAAATGGCAATGAGTCATTCAGGAGTCCATTTCCATTGCCAACAGATGGTAATTGACCAGGACTGAGTTGACTCCTTAATGATTCATTTCCATTGCCAACAGACACCTAGAATTGATCAGGACTGAGTTAACTCCTGATTGATTCATTTCCTTTTCTAACTAGAAAAAGTGAACTAAATGGTGTGTGGATGCAAGGTTTGGCTGATGAACGATGATTTGATTTTTTAGAAAAGAGAAAGGAGAAAATAAAGTGAACTAATAGGTATCCTGGGAATCTGTGTGTGTGTGTGTGTGTGTGTGTGTGTGTGTGTGTGTTCCTTCTTAAGCTGACAACAGCATTACGGAGTACATTTGAAATTCATAGCACTTAATGATATGAAGCCACTTAATCCAGGAAAAATCGATCCTTAATAACCTTTGAAACTGTACATTTGCTCCTTTGTCGCTGCCAAAAGCCGCATGACGCACTCCAGAGGCTCGGCTCTCTGTTCCTTCACATTAGCATTAAAGACCATAAAGCAGCATTAACCCTCATTTTATAACAATACTACTCTACGATGTCTTTTCAAAAGCCGATGTATCGCATTCTTGTCTGAATTATTCAGCAACACTAACTGGATCTATGGAGATAGATAGACATGTTCCTCTCAGGTCAAAATAATATCCATTTTTTTATTGTGCATTAGAGATGTTAGGTCCTTTTTAGGGTCTAAACTATATTATTTATTCGATAATCAAATCTACTGAAATAATCATTCTGACATTTTAATTTTGCATTGAAATTAGCAGGCTAATTGCTGCTGGATCATTATGCTGTCTAAAGTGTCCATTGTCCATACCTAAAATTGTTATGTTTTTGGGTAACTTTAGAATTTACTTTTCCCCATTTAATTCTTTATCTCAAATGTATTTCTTTATTTTTTCATCAGATTTTTTTTTTAATAATCTCTTGTACCTTACAATACTACCATCAACCATTTTTTTCTATTTTATCGGAATTATTCTAATTTCATAAAAAAATATATTTAAATTTTTTTTTTTCTGTTGTTCAAACACTCCGTTATAATGAAAACATGAAGCATTTTTAGATTTTTTTGTATGTTTTTATTTTTAAATGTTTTTTCATTTATTTTAGAATCGTTTTTACTTTTCTAATATGATCAATGTCCAAATTTAAACATAAACATAAATGTTGTTTATGTTTATGCATGTTGGCTTAGTGGTTAGCACGTTTGCCTCACACCTCCAGGTTTGGGGGTTCGATTCCCGCCTCCACCGTGTGTGTGGAGTTTGCATGTTCTCCCCGTTCCTCGGGGGTTTCCTCCGGGTACTCCGGTTTCCTCCCCTGGTCCAAAGACATGCATGGTAGGTTGACTGGCATCTCTAAATTGTCCGTAGTGTGTGAATATGAGAGTGTGTGTGTACCCTGTGATGGGTTGGCACTCCGTCCAGGGTGTATCCTGCCTTGATGCCCAATGACACCTGAGATAGGCACAGGCTCCCCATGACCCGAGAATAGTTCGGATAAGCGGCAGACAATGAATGAATGAATAAAAGCTGTTAGTTATTTAATTTTTTTGAATATTACATTTTTATTTTAAAAAGAATGAAGAAACTGTAAACATTTAGGGTTTTAATCTTATCTATCTATCTATCTATCTATCTATCTATCTATCTATCTATCTATCTATCTATCTATCTATCTATCTATCTATCTTATTTTGGCAATTCTAAGTTGGAATTCAGGGCTTATTGTGTCCTTCTTGTGTAAAATCCACCGTGCTGTTGCTTAGCGAGTGAAACTGCATTTTATCTTGAACCTCAAGCCACAGTGGTGTTTGTATTTTAAGTCACAGCGCTGACCCTGATTTCACAAATGGCTGCTAAACGATTTCTCCCACAGTGAACGCCTGACCTGCTTTCACACAAACACGACAGACCAAAGGCTGAAGGTGGAACATTTTGTCCGCCTGGCGTCCGGAGACACGGCACCCTGAGCGCACGCCTGTAATTACCCGGCCGAGCTGCGCGTACAGCCGGGTGGCTATGGGGCTGATCTCCAGCAAGCGTGAGATTAAGTCCAGGATGGAGCTCTAGCCTTGAGCTGCTACCCATAGGAGCCTCTTTAATAACATGGAGAGCTTCTCCCACACGTGGCTGGAAGAAAGAAACAGTGCTTGACATGGCAGTGGGAGGGAACGATGCTCACACATCAGTGTGTATTGTCTCATTAGAACAGCTTAACCTTCAAAAAAATAACAATATTGATGCAGAATTTAATAACAGTTTCAGTTTTTCAGCCACACAGCCAGCAAGACACGCCAGGCCAGGTCAGTACAGAGACAGGAAATAAATGAAAAATAAAAAACACTCAAAAGATTCCAGTAGAAAATGTATTCCTGAATAATAATAATAACCCAAACCCAGTGGAGTTTTATATTACTTTCTTGATATATAAATAATAAAAACCGCTTCAGTGGCAGTTTTGTCCTCACAGCAGTTGGACTTTTTAATCGTAGCATTAGGATTAGAAACTAGTGTAAAAGGAAATAAAACACTTCAGGGTGTGATCAAGCTTCCTGTTGTTCCTGACGCTTGGCAGCCAGAATCAGTCAGCAGTCTTTCCCTCAGCAGAGGACATGTATACCTTCTTGAAAGCTTCAGATTAAAGCTTTAACTCGTTAACTGACTGTTACAGATGCTGATGCTGGAGACTCCTTCCATAAACCTCAAATAAACTTCTCCTTACAGAAAACTCCATCATATCAGTCATCATAGATTTCTCTCTGGCCCATACTTACAGATTTGGCATCCTTCCTTCCTTCCAACTGCTGACTTACCTACCTACCTACCTACCTACCTTCCTGACTTCCTGACTTCCTTCCTTCCAACTGCTGACCATCCTTCCTTCCTGCCTTCCTTCCTTTCTTCCTTCCTGCCTTCCTTCCGACTGCTGAGCATCCTTTGTTCCTTCCTTCCTTCCCTCCTTCCTTGCTTGCTTTCTTCCAACTGCTGACCATCATTTCTTCCTGCCTTCCTTCCGACTGCTGAGCATCCTTCCATTCTTTTTTCCTTCCCTTCCTTCCTGCCTTCCTTCCATCTGCTGACCATCCATCCTTCCTTCCTTCCTTCCTTCCTTCCTAACTTCTTCAACTGTCCTTCCTTCCCCCTCTTAGCCTCACACTCTTGTTCTTCCTCTCTCTATTTTCTCTCTCTCTCCCACTCTCTCTTTTTTTCTTATCTGTCTCTGACGTTCTATCTCTATACCTCTCTGTCTCTCTCTCTGTCTCTCTCTGTGTCTCTCTCTCTCCGTCTCTCTCTCTCCATCTCTCTCTCTCTCTCCCCGTCTCTCTCTCTCCGTCTCTCTGCACTGATAAATAATAGAACATGTTTTTTTCCCAGAGTCGCTGTAGGTCAGGAGATGGGATGAAGGTACAAATGAAAGGAGATGTCTTGTTGTATCGAGGCTTGGAGATGCTCCACTGCGTAATTATTATTATTATTTTTGTAGGCCAGCGAATGAATTCCATTGTGTGCGAATCGTGATTGTACGCGACCTCTCGCTGTATGCCAGTTTAATTATTGTGTGCATGCCTTTAATATTTATGCACATGGAGCCATGATGGGTGCTGGCAGGAGCTTGAAACGGAATTCATACATTGTCTCGCTGGCTTTGGGTTGTAATCAGACAAATACGTTCAAACCTTTTCTTAAAACCATAGTGTGTGTCATCTTGGGTTTAATAAACACATATCCATTTTTAAATCCATTAGTGTTAAATCCAGAGTGTGTGCTTGAGGTGACACGAGATCATAGGTCTGTTTTTTAGAAACCTTTACAGAATGAAGCTTAACTAGAGCAACCAGAAATGGATAAAAATAAATCAAGGGCAAATTGTTGTGGTGGTTTAAATGGAGTGAATCATTTTGGGATGCAGGGTTATTGGAAAATAATCAGATTCAGGGAGGGAACAGTAATTTCCCTTTGCATCATTTCCCTTTCCACCTCTATCCATCCATTTTCCATAGCACTTTTCCTTGACAGTGTCTCAGGGAGTCTAACCCTAACCCCAGACAATTTAGAGATGTTAATCAACCTACATGTCTTTGGACTAGAGGAGGAAACCAGAGAACCCTGAGGGAACCCCTGAAACACAGGAAGAACATACAAACTCCACATACACACAGTGTCACCATCACACCACCCCAACATTGATTATTTCCCCAAAATATCACATTTTACTTACTGAATGGTGACGTGGACCTACAAAAACCAAACTTTCTTTATCTTTGGATCATTTTGTCTCTGACGGACAGTGTCATCCTTCCCAGATGCCATTTATGCTCAGGAATTTTTCATCCAAAATGTTTTTTCCCCCCGAATTGCTTCTGATTTGTGGTGAAAGTGGGCAAGAAGTCATGAATTTGCTGACTCGGACGCAGGGTTTACTGGTGACGTTGGACTAAAGTCAGAAGAATATTTGGACTGATATTTTCACAGTACAGTTTGTTATTGAATTTGAAAACCTGTTAAACCTAAGAGTGACAGTTTTCTGGATTTTCTAGATTAGCAAATTCCCTAATACTGCAGTAAGTTAGGAGTTCACGTTTCCCCTGCCCGACAACAACAGTTTCAGCTACTGCAAAATTTTTTGAGCTCGTCAGTCTGTGCAACGTTGTTCATCAGGAAATCGCTTAAGGTTATGCTTGGACTCAGGATCCAATCCTGGAGAGAGATGTCTTGGATGTTCTGGATGCCGCATTTAATCCTTCAAAGCGTACATATCTTTAAATCTTCAGTTGTTTTACAGCAAAGAGCTGAAAAAGCAGTACAGAGCTGATCACTGACCAGTAATGATCTCCATTAAACCTCCATTACCTTCTGCAGTATCTGCTCTGCTCATCTCTAAGCTCGAATCAGTTCACAGGATATTCTCCATGTACATTCTTTACACTTTATGCTTCGTAACACAGGATTTGTTTTGCTAATATGCAACGGCTTTTTCAGAGATTTATTATGTACACAGGGGCCGGCTGCGTATCGAGGCTTAGCGAGATGATTTTCATTATGAAATGTGCATTTCCAAAATGGCTTTATTGTCGGTTACTATAGCGACAAAAAGCCCTCGTATTACCTTATAAATCCTAAGTTGTTATTCTATTCTGACCCAAACAACACCGCTGTGCCGGTAATTCATTTAACTAGTGCTTTATTCTGCTGATTTACAAAAAAACAAAGTGTACACACACACACACACACACACACACACACACACACACACACACACACAATACTCAGTATTTCCAAGTATTTCAGCTAACAAATCAAGAGAAATCAAGAGAATTTCCAGTAAAATATCCAGAGAAAGAAGTAATTTTCCCCCCCTGAGTTCCCAGTGTATACCAAGCTTCCAGTTTATACTTTTAAAATGTAACTGAAATGCCACTTGTAACCATTCATGTACTTTTAGCTTAAGTTGATACGACGAGATCAGATCATTGCTCTGAGATTTGGGTTTTATGTCGGCAAGATTAATGTGACATGTTTTGCGTCTCTCTCTCGCTCTTTCGGTCTCTCTCTCCATTCGGGTCTAATCAGTCTGCACTCAGGTGGAACGCAAACAGATTACCAGATGCTTAAATCTCCCTCTCTGTCTCTGCTTACACTGAGTAATGGGAACACACCGACTATCTGTTTCCATTTTTCCTCCATTAAGGCGAACAGCCATGAGCTTTTCCTGATTTCTCAGAGGACAGATCAAACGAACTCTCTTGCAGACCCCATCAGTCCTTAATAGCCAAGTGTGTGCTGGTGCCAAGAGTATTCCTGAAGTCTGCTAGACTTATGCCAGGCGTTCACAGTGGCTCACTTTGCGGATTTCAGCCAATAAAACCATCAAACCAAATGGGGCTAAAATCCTGATGTTGTGCTAATTTGTGAAAAGACAGCCATGTTTCAGTAGATCTCATCTCATCTGGATGCTGGAGCTCTGTCGCTCTAATCTTAAAGACTTCTGATGATGCTTCGGTGCAGAAAAAAATCAAGTCTGTACGCAACACTGGCACAAATCAGGTATTAATAAAGTTCAGCACTGGATCTAATTCACACTTCCATGATATATTCTATATTCAAACCTCCATGACAGAAATGTGGAAGTGTTGAATATAATCTGTTGAACATTCTCCATGCTTAGGTGATCATGGAGACTTCTACAGATGTTGGAAAAAGATTTTGCTTTTTAGGGGCCCAAGCACTGAAGGTGTATAGGCATCCTGTTGTTATTCTACCTTTTCTTCCTCTTTCTTTCTTATATTCATTCATTCTTCTTCTTCTTCTTCTTCTTCTTCTTCTTCTTCTTCTTCTTCTTCAGAGGAAGAGGAATCTGAGGCTATGCAACAAATTTGGTGACTGTTATTGTTCTTCCTTCTTCTATCTTTTTCTTCTTCTTCTTCTTCCTTTTTTTTCTCTTCCATCTCCTTCTCCAACTTCTTCTCCTTCTTCTTCTCCTCCTTTTCCTTCTCCTCCTTCTTCTTCTTCTTCTTCTTCTTCTTCTTCTTCTTCTGAACCATAACCTGAGGCTCTGCAACAAATGTGGTGACTTTTATTGTTATTCTTCCTATTCCTCTTTTTCTTCTTGTTCTTCTTCCTTTTCTTCTTCCTTTTCCTTCTTCACCTTCTACTTCACCTTCTACTTCTTCTGAAACATAACCTGAGGCTATGCAACAGATTTGGTGACTCCTGCTTAGATACAAATTGCTAAAAATGTAATATAAAATATACTAGCCATTTTTGTTGCTCCTCCAAAATTTTGTCCAATTTTCACCAAATTTAGCTCACATCATCTAGAAGCCAATCTAAACATCAAAAGTACCAAAAAAGACACCAGTACAGATACCCTACTTTCCATTTGTTCATCTTGATCGTTCCTCCTACAGTTAGAGACTTCCTCCAGAGTCTGTGGTCAAATCACTCATAAATCCTTCTCGGCTTCTTGGTCTGCTTTCCGGTGATTTCTATCCAAAATTCTCCCTGGATCTTCTGAAAACCTACATTAACACAAAGTTTACTGCTACCTAAATAAAACTGAATGGATTTCTGTACTCCTGTCCTGAAGACCTGCTCATCCTCCTAAATAACATCACAGCTTGCTTTCGGCTGCTCCCTGTTCGGGGTCGCCAACTGGTCCGCACAACAACTTGGCAAATGTTTTACACCAGATGCCCTTCCTGACGCAACCCTCCCATTTTTCCAGGCTTGGGACCGGCACTGCATCCAGTGGCTGGGTTTGAGGCATTGTCTGGGAATCGAACCCTGGCCTTCCACATGATAGGCGAGAAACCTACCACTCCAGCTGAATATCCTAAATAGCCTCCGATAGCAGGATCCTAAATCGCAACACAGCTGATGAGCTTTAGGAAGAACAGATTTATCAGATTGACGCATCATGTTCCAAAAAATGGTTAAATCCTCCACGGTTGTGTTACGAATTAAAAAATCGCCCACATCTGATTATGCAATGTTAAATCTCTTAAAAGAATATGTTCGTTGATATCAGAAGCATTATTAATGTTTCCTCAATCAGTGAATCGCCAGAAATTGAAGGAGCATAAAGAGCTAGTGGTCAGGGATTAAGTATTTTCTTTAAAAATTCACAGACATGGCGTCGACGTGGCATTTTTTTTGCATTAAAATCATGAACTCCAGCCTGAGCAGCCAGTCTGGGAAAATTTTCATGACCTGATGAACAGAAAAGGTGAGAATCATCATTTTCACCATTAGACAAAAGAATGTGTAACATCTGGATATCATCCTTGTATCTCGCTCTCTTGCCGTCTCTAAGGTCATGCTATCTTAATGGGTCAGGTGGGGTCATGCCATTTGACCTCCTCTCCTGTAGACAGACCTGGAAATGCAGCGTCCAGGACTGGCTTCTCCAAACACGCCATGAAACGCCAGAGTCACGAACTGACTAATAGGCATTTTACACACTCCATATTTCAAACAGAACTAAATCTATAGTGTACACAAAGCCACCTGCTGGGCTTCACACGTTTCCATCTGCACTTCGTCAAACAGACGCTTTTCTTCGTCTAATAAAAAGGTGTACGTGAGCCGTCGCTGTAAAACCGGCTGATCTGATTTCAGCTCGGAGAAATCTGATTAACTCAACGCCACTCAGGTGCTCTGCGGTCCATCACGTCTAAAACAGGAAGTCAGACGCTTAGTGCTTTTAGGCGATTTTAACAGTGTGTGAAGTATAAACTGTCCAGGTGATGATATTAACACGTTTTTCTCAGCAACCATGGAAATAAAAGCACAGTAAAAGAAAAATAAACTGTTTGCTTGAATAATTTATAAATTTAAATTTCAAACAAGAAATATGTGTGAGTGAGAAAAAAGCAAACAAAAAAACTCAATCACCAAAAAACTGTTCAAAATATTTAATATAGGGAAAAAAAATAAAGATAAAGTATTTTATTGTCTTTTATTGTCTATACAGCAACCTACCAACAATTAAATAATAATAACAATAAAATAATTTAATCAATTTTTATTTATTAAATAATGTAATATATACAGTTTTATAGTTCATATAGTGGAAAAAGTTAGTTCCTGTTATCACTTACATTACATCAGCTTTCTAAATAGTCTTTCCTGAAATAAAAAAAATAAAAAAGGGGGAAAAAATCTTACAGCTTTACTTGTGACTGATACTGGAGATTCCTTCCTAAAATGCTTTAAAAAAAAACAACTAAAATCTAAAATCCCCTTACTTTCAAAAGTCATTTTTTCATTTAAAAAGTATTAAATAAAAATAATTTATTTAATTAAATTTTTTGCATTTTATTTAAAAGGTATTACCGTATTTAAATTTACCTATTTTTGACCAAATTTATTTATCCGAATAATTTGGCATCAGCTGGACGCTCAAACAAACTAAAAAGCTAAAAGGTTTTGTCTCAGGGAAGAAGCAGCAGCATTTTGTACATAGTTCTACGTAGCTTAGAACTTTTGCAAGCATTCACCAGAGAAACCAATCGAAGAAGCCTTACAGAGTTATTTTTCTACTTGAAAACATAATGGGAGAAACATCTTTTTGAGCGTCCGGTCAATCTCGGCTCTCTGCTAGACAGTCAGCGTGACCTGGGTGATTGAAAGCCTTCACTGGCTCGTGTTTGATGTGTTCGGTGAAGGAAGGTGATAGGAAGTCAGAGTTGCTGTGCAGGATGACAGAATTTCCAGCTCTTTCTGCGAGAACTTTCATCAAACTTTCCCGATAACAGCATGAGGCATTAATCAGAGGAAAGCCGGCCTCGTGCTTACTGTATTTCATTTTATTAGTTTGTTTTTGCTCGATTTATACCTTCTATTCTCTTTAAATCAGATTCAAACTGGAACAAGTCTGAGTTTATCTCCTGTATAATCATCATTTATTGATGCCTTTACATAATTAGCATTCAACCACCCAAAAGTCTGAGATCAGATTTTTAGTCAGTCATTTATTAATAACATATTTTTAAGAATAAATTATTTAAAAAGAGGAATTTTCTTTTTTTTTTTTACAAACCCGATTCCAAAAAAGTTGGGACACTGTACAAATTGTGAATAAAAACAGAATGCAATGATGGGGAAAAGTTTCAATATTTTATTGAGAATACAACATAGATGACATATCAAATGTTTAAACTGAGAAAATGGATCATTTTAAGGGAAAAATAAGTTGATTTTAAATTTCATGGCATCAACACATCTCAAAAAAGTTGGGACAAGGCCATGTTTCCCACTGTGTGGCATCCCCTCTTCTTTTTATAACAGTCTGCAAACGTCTGGGGACTGAGGAGACAAGTTGCTCAAGTTTAGGAATAGGAATGTTGTCCCATTCTTGTCTAATACAGGCTTCTAGTTGCTCAACTGTCTTAGGTCTTCTTTTTCGCATCTTCCTCTTTATGATGCGCCAAATGTTTTCTATGGGTGAAAGATCTGGACTGCAGGCCGGCCATTTCAGTACCCGGATCCTTCTTCTACGCAGCCATGATGTTGTAATTGATGCAGTATGTGGTCTGGCATTGTCATGTTGGAAAATGCAAGGTCTTCCCTGAAAGAGACGACGTCTGGATGGGAGCAGATGTTGTTCTAGAACTTGGATATACCTTTCAGCATTGATGGTGCCTTTCCAGATGTGTAAGCTGCCCATGCCACACACACTCATGCAGGCTTCTGAACCGAGCGCTGATAACAACTCGGGTTGTCCTTATCCTCTTTAGTCCGGATGACATGGCGTCCCAGTTTTCCAAAAAGAACTTCAAATTTTGATTGGTCTGACCACAGAACAGTTTTCCACTTTGCCACAGTCCATTTTAAATGAGCCTTGGCCCGGAGAAAATGCCTGCGCTTCTGGATCATGTTTAGATATGGCTTATTTTTTCACCTATAGAGTTTTAGCCGGCGACGGCGAATGGCCCGGTGGATTGTGTTCACCGACAATGTTTTCTGGAAGTATTTCTGAGCCCATGTTGTGATTTCCATTACAGTAGCATTCCTGTATGTGATGCAGTGCCGTCTAAGGGCCCGAAGATCATGGGCATCCAGTATGGTTTTCCGGCCTTGACCCTTACGCACAGAGATTGTTCCAGATTCTCTGAATCTTTGGATGATATTATGCACTGTAGATGATGATAACTTCAAACTCTTTGCAATTTTTCTCTGAGAAACTCCTTTCTGATATTGCTCCACTATTTCTGGCCGCAGCATTGGGGGAATTGGTGATCCTCTGCCCATCTTGACTTCTGAGAGACACTGCCACTCTGAGAGGCTCTTTTTATACCCAATCATGTTGCCAATTGACCTAATAAGTTGCAAATTGGTCCTCCAGCTGTTCCTTATATGTACATTTAACTTTTCCGGCCTCTTATTGCTACCTGTCCCAACTTTTTTGGAATGTGTAGCTCTCATGAAATCCAAAATGAGCCAATATTTGGCATGACATTTCAAAATGTCTCACTTTCAACATTTGATATGTTATCTATATTCTATTGTGAATAAAATATAAGTTTATGAGATTTGTAAATCATTGCATCCCTTTTTTATTCACAATTTGTACAGTGTCCCAACTTTTTTGGAATCGGGTTTGTAAAAAAATGCTACATGCTGCCATATATTTGCTTCAAATACACCTGACTATCTTTTTTTTTACTTGTACATATTTGTATATCACCATTAAGACATTTTGTTTTTATGTTGCAAAAAAAAATCAATCAATAAACTAAATGAAATTTTAACAATTAAATTGTAATTAAATATTAGAAATATATGTATAATTAAATAATTAAATGTTATTTAATGTAATAATTAAATTAAAAATAAATACAATCATTCTGTATTAATGAGCAAAATGAAAAAAAAAACATTTTTCAAGAGAGAGAGAGATCGAGAAACTTTTTGTTTACTCTTTAATATGTGGCTTGTGGGACGTTTAACTCTAATGCTACAGGTATTAACCTACAAAACGACCTTAAAGCTCTCCAAGGCCATGGCTTTAACACTGTTGAATGAGAACACACACACACACACACACACACACACACACACACACACACACACACCCTGACCCGAGCACCTCCTCAAAACCACTGAACCCTTCCTCAGAGCCCTGAGCACGCAACCTTCTCACTTCTTACACTTCTCAACCTTCGGAGCAGAAGAAACAAGCATTAAGCTTCACCAAGCCACTCGAATCGCACAAGCTGATGTGACTAAAAAGACTCACTTAGTGATTTAGACATGCTAATTAGCCAAAAGAGGTTTTAAAGGTTTAAGAGCTCTCCATTCAGATGGGGTGACAAATTAAAGGAAAAATCAGCAAAGTATGTTAAGGTCCGTGTGTGTGTGTGTGTGTGTGTGTGTGTGTGAGCAATTTGTAATGGTCAGTGATCATTTTTTTTACTTTTTTTTCATTGTTTGTAGAGGAATAAAACAGGTATATATATATATATTCCCCCCCCCGCTATAAAGATTTTATTATTATTTTGCTATAAAATCACATCCAATCATGTTTTATTCCCCAAATTGCTGATTTGCTATAAACTACAAAGATCTTTAGACAGAAATGTTTTGATATGGTGTAAGATCACCGAGCGAAATTCGTTATAAGAGTAAAAAAAGTTTGTTCTAAAAAATAAAAAAGGAAAAAAAGGAAATATTCTTAAAAGTTAATTTGTCACCTCTATTTAATTGAACATGATTAATATGATTAATTATAAATTACAGCCTGATATCGACCGAATATCATGAAGTCTGTGTTTATTTTGTGTGGCATCCATTCTATTTTCAGATTTGCGAATTATTTCAAAACTCAGTGGATAAAACGCAACATTATTTCTTGTTTCTGGAGAATGTTTGATTTTCTAAATTTTTCTAAAATAATCATATTTATTTTTCTCATTTTTAAAAAAAAAACTTTTTTGTCCCATTACTCAGGCTGAGCTCATTTCTGGTCAAATTTTTTTCATTTATTCTTTTTTTTTTGTGAAGAGGAATTGTGAGTCACAAGAATGCCGATTTTTTTTATTTTTCCTCGGAAAAATATGAAAAATTTTCCTGTTGCTACATTGTAGCTTGTGGTTTGACTTTAAGGTCCTTTTTTGGCAGGGACGGAGTTCATTTCTGGCCTGGAAAAATTTTAAACATAAGCCTGAAACTGAGAAATAAAAAACTTTGCCACAAAGTCACAGCAGTATTGTGAAAGTTAGCTTTTTATTTATTTCTGAAATGCTGAGATTACTACAGGCCTTGAAACACGTTCAGAAATTCCAAACTGCACCTTTAAGTCGCCTTTAAAAAGAGTTATTGTGCTGAGAATGCACGTCGACCTTTATCACAGCTCTCTGGCAAACACTAATCTTCAAATGTGAGAGGCTTGTGTTCCATAAGCCATGAAATACAGGAGTATTGATTTGTTTATGAGTTCTTTCCTCACTCTTGGCTAGACTTTCTGCCTTCGTCCAATCTCCCACAGAGGAAAGTTCTGATGCAAGAAAAAAGGTATGCACATCAAGATACCAACAAATACATCCAATCCAGGTCTGTACAAAGCCCTCTGCTGTGTTCGCCACCGGCTAAGTAGATGCTAGTCTTTAAATATACATTACTAGGTCTGACCACTTAGCTCTAAGCACAAATCAAAAGCCCTGGCACTGGGTGTTTTAAAATGCCCCTGAGGCTGGCACTTAGTGCTGCATCTGCATCTCCAAACCTAAGCGTAAAGCTCCTTCTGGATCTTTAATCTCTGCATTCGCTCTTCCTGTAGGCAGGACCGCTTGGGAATCGTACTGGAGACATTGAGTTCCTCTCAATATGACAGCAGGAGGGCAAAACCTGATGTGCAAATGACACCGGCTCTTTACCTGGAGCCAGAAATCTATACTTTAGGTAATATAAGGTGTTTGTAAAGCCTAGAGATTCGTGAAAACACAAATACTCTATGAGGTGCATACACATCATCTACCTACCTACCTTTTCATTGCCATTATTAGCATCTTAATTAACTCTCTCTACAAGGCAGACAATTTTCTCCGCATTTCTGCCAGCATCCCAGCTCTTCTATTTTTATCATTTGTATTGCTGTCCTATTCTTCTGTACTTCCTCCTAAATGACTGTGCAAACACTCATTCTTTCACTTATTATTATTATTATTTACTATTATTATTTCTTTTTGCTTCTAATACAAAGGAACAGATCAGCAAAATGCATTCGAAGTTTGATGCTCAGTTTTGATGTTTGGTTTCAAATCCTTTCTTTAAATAACATGCATGAACATAGACTTCAAACCATGCTGTGGAAACTTTCTTTTTAAATTAAAAAATAAAATAAAAAAACGGGTCAAAGTTACTTTAATATCATCCACAAAACTTCCAATAATACTGTGTTTTCAAACTTAGGCCAGAAAAAAAGATGACTGTTGCAGAAACTATAATCTTTAGAGTTTATAACAAATCAGGAATTTTGGGAAATAAAACATGATTTTATAGCAAAATAATAAAAAAAATAATAAAAAAAATTAAAAAATAAATAAAAAATAAAATAATAATAATAATAATAATAAAAAGAAATCCTGCTGCTAAAGCTTAAGATATGTGTTTTATTCCTCTCCAATGAAAAAAAAAGATCTTTGACTGTTATAAAGTGCTGACACTGGAGACTCCTTCCATTAACATGTAATAAACATCTTCATACAATATAAAATGATATCAAGACATTCATTCATTCATTGTCTGCCGCTTATCCGAACTATACTCGGGTCACGGGGAGCCTGTGCCTATCTCAGGTGTCATTGGGCATCAAGGCAGGATACACCCTGGACGGAGTGCCAACCCATCGCAGGGCACACACACACTCTCATTCACTCACACACTACGGACAATTTAGAGATGCCAGTCAACCTACAATGCATGTCTTTGGACTGGGGGAGGAAACTGGAGTACCCGCAGGAAACCCCCGAGGCACGGGGAGAACATGCAAACTCCACACACACGGCGGAGGCGGGAATCGAACCCCCAACCCTGGAGGTGTGAGGCAAACGTGCTAACCACCAAGCCACCGTGCCCCCCGATATCAAGAAATTCCCACAGAAAATGTCAATGTGTAGGTTGGGAAAAGATCAACCTGCGATTTCTACTGGAGTTTATAATAATTCATTTTAATGCTTCTTTTATTAAGCTATAAATGAAGTTATTAGCATTATCAATAAAAATTTACAATCATACCAACAGATTTATATTGTTCCTGAAGTATAGAAAAGACTAAAGACGTTGTTAAGAATACTGGGGTGTTACGTTTTAGCTGCATGTTTTTTGTGCAAGCTCGTTAAGTCGGACCGAGGAAAAAAACAAAACACAAAGTGTGCGGCGAATGTCGAGCGTTCGGATTCTTCAGCACGGCTTTGAATTTGCTGACCTTTCATTCAAACCTACTCCGGTCCGTTTATGGTTCCTTTTATTCCTCTTGAATCTCTCAGGGCTATTTTCATTACATTCCTTCCCACTTCTTTTCATGCAGTGACCTCGAATTAACACCTACGCCCAGAGAGGACTGGGATCACTTTTGGCAGTTGCTAGAGGTGGATACAGAGCTCTAAAGGCTAAAATGTGCCAGAAATCTTTATCTGAGTCTCAGATCTTTTTTTTTTTAAAAAGCTAATAGAATTTCTTTTAAGAGTCATCCTTTTCTTGGTATTAGGGCTTAATCAGGAATATAAAACCCATTTTAATTAATATAGAATTTATTTTTATTAAAACTTTTATAGAAAACCTAAAATATTAGAACTAATATAAATAGTAGTAATAATAAAAACCAAAATTAAAAAAAGGAAAAAAGATTTAGATCCAATTTTATTTATTTATTTATTTATTTATTTATTTATTTATTTATTTATTTATTTATTTAATAAATATTAGAAATAAATAATTTGTCCTTGGTCATTAAAATAAGTAAGTGAATAACTCTTTCAGGGAAATATGTTGCATCATGACTATTACAAATAAGATATTATGATATGTTCTCATATCATATGAAGATACAAAGTTGTTTAAATCAATGGATTTTTAAAATAGTGTCGTCTTGAACGGCTCAGTTCAGCGAGCTCACTTTTTGTACCCGATTAAATAAAAACGCTTTTTGGTAGTCCGCTCAGACGTTTTGGATATTCTGTCTGGTCTTGTTCTTGTTCAGCTCTCTTGTTTAACTTTGACTCTCTCTGTAATGATTGCTCCACCATCGTGTTGCTTCCCATCAGATCATTATTTTTCACTTGGCTGATTCCTACCCAACATTTTAAAGAAGATAAATTCTTTCCTCCTGGTTTTATGCCGTTATTGATTTTCTCATCTGGTCAACATGAATGTATGAATGAGCGATCTATTCAATTTGGATTTTGATCTTACGGCCTCATTGTGATATATAGCTCTCTACTCGCTCTCTCTCTCTCTCTCTCTCTCTCTCTCTCTGCTGGAAGAGTGATGGTAGATGTCAGACAGATGGGCAGACAGTGGTTTATGGAGTAGTATTATAAAGCAATGGTGCATCCTGGGTAACCTTCAGTGTAATAGTCATTAATAAGTGTTTTATATGACCACAATAAAAGCCACAATGCTTCCACTGAGGCCTGACAAACCCGGATGAAATTAGATCCAAGAGAGAAAAGATTCATGCCGACACTGATGCTGTGGTGTGAGTTCGTGTCTGGAAATTTCTGCTGATGTTTCTGCTCTCTGATGAGGTTTCTGTAGTGTGTGTGTTACAGAATCTGTATAACATTTGTTGTAGTTCTAACGCAGGTCTCTGATTGGATAGGAGCATTTAATGCTGGACTCTGATTGGTCACCACATGAACTGTGCAATCTATAACATGCCTTCTCAAGTCATGTCAAATCAACTAAAATAAAACTTTTAACTTTTAATCATGCGCTTTGAAGGAGGCGTTAAGCTCCGCTACTTCAATCACATCACGCCATATGTTCCTTAAAACCTTGCTTCCTGAAATATACAGTATGTTACTTTTTGTGTTATTATGAACACATCAACTATACTAACTGAATTAAAGCACTTAATTTTTAGATTTTTAGTTTGTTTTATATTCAAAGCCAAACAATTTCTGCTTCTAGATGTCAAGCATTCAAGGACAATTTTATTGTTATCCCTAATTCCAATGATATTACAGAGGAATCTCCTAATTTATTGGATTATTGTTAGAAGTGTACAATTTGATACTGAAAAAAAACCAAAATAAATAAATGATTTAATATGAAATTATTTGAAATGTCTTCAAAAAAACTAGATCTTTTTTTACTTTTTTGGTTGTATTATGTAGGTATATGTAGATATTTACCAAAAAGCTCATATATATCAATATATAATTTTGAAGAAAAAAAAATGTAAAAATAGTTGTAAAAACACCAAAATGTTTAAAAAATTTTTTTAGAAAATTAGAAATTCGGGAGAGAAAGGAGTGGTAGAAATTCTTTTGGATTCTTGAATTCTGTACTAAGCCTTTATTACATCATCTACTGATTGATTAAATGGCTTATTTGTATATTAGAGTGTTCTTGGATAAACCAATCTCACAATATACAGTAGAGTGTAATTCTAGATGTATTATATTCCATAAATCAATTTGGAGCTCTAAGCTGAAGGAGCAGCTCTACTGAGCTGGAGGATAATCAGGAGGTGTGTCACTGCTTTCATTACATGCCTTGCTTCTTAAAACTGACTGATCACACAGCACTGCAACAAATCCTGGTCCAAGAAACAGACACACAATATGATTAAACCCAACACACACACACACACACACACACACACACACACACACACACACTAGTGCTTCCATATAATTACAGGGGAAGTAATCTGGCAGTAAATGGCTCTGGAACTCCCTTGAGGTCATTAAGTAATCTCATTAGGGGGTAATGACCTCGCTGGCTGTCCCTTTACCCCACGGAGAGGAGGAAAGGATGTCACAGAGGTCGTTTTCGCACCACCCAGGCCTTCTGTTCTGCAGTGCTGCTGGTTCATGGTTAAAGATTACTTGGAGTTGGATTTGAGTTGCATTATAAATTGGCTGATCAGTTGTGATTGGTTATTCGGGAATATTTACAAATGTCTTTGTGCTACTAAATGGTAGAGATATTTGATTTTTTGGCTTGCATTCATCCCTCTGAGATTTTCCTTAGCGTGATATACTAAGAAGAAGCCTTGAACCTCTTTCTTCACATATCCCAAATTCGGACGTTAGAGTCAGAGCGCAGAGTCAGCCATAATACAAAACCCCAGGAGCAGTGAGGGTTAAGGGCCTTGCTCAGGGGCCCAGCAGTGCCAGGGCTTGAATGCCGACCTTCTGATCAACAGCCTAAAGCCTTAACCACTTGAGCTACCACTACCCCAATGAGAACGATCCCAATAAGAACAATTGCTTGAATGTTTATTTCATTTCTATACAATTATCCTTGTATCAGATAATCTAATTAGATCTTGGAACTGACCCACACAGGTTCAAGGTCACTGCAAGGTCAAATGTCTGAAATAGATTTTCAGAACAGCTTCCTTCCTGTCTGAAATACATTTTAAGGGTGTTTCCAGCATACAGATTAGAGTTTGGAGTTCATGGTTTATTGTGACGATCAACATATTAAACATTTAAATTACATATGAAAGTTACAAGATACATGAAGAACTGAATAAAACACATAGGGGACAAGCTGTTATAAGATGGGAGGCATCACACAGCTCATTTTCCTCTAACATCATCTCCAGAAGTGTTTTATTCCTCCTACACCACAGCTCTTATTTCCCAGCAGTCGCATGTAGATCAGTGTAAAAATGATGCGTCCAACTTTTAGTTACATTTAATGTTGTGTAACCATAAACAATATTGTTTAGCTATAAACCAGCATCTCTTTTTCTTCTCATTTTATGAAATGGGATTTTCTGAGACAAATGGTTAAGCTGGAATCTCCAAAAACCTGTGTAAAAACCTACATCCTAAAGACCATCCTGAAACTATATCCAGTCCTATCAGCACCCTACACAATCCCCGTGACCGACCCACAAAGTAACACAACAATCCTTACAGAGAATCAGACAAAATCTGTGGTTTAACTTTCAGACAAGCAGCACAACAACCTGCCTAAATCATAATCTCCCGGGACGGCACTTTCCTGCAATTGGAGTCGAACTCCACCCAAATTCAATAATGGAAAGCTCGACACTTTAGTGTGAAGACAATTTAGAGCAATTTACCAAACATTTGCTTTGTACTCTGCTGTGTAGTCTTTAGGGATGCGAGACTCCTAAACTGTAGAGAGGAAGAACTGAAGAGTTTAATCATGTACTCTTTATTAAACAAGCTAAATATATCATACTAGCAAATATGAAGCCATTTAGGAAGTGAAATTAGGTTTGCTAAAATTTGCTCTTATCCTTCACAAGCCTTTTTAGAAAGTGTACCAACAGAGAAGCATTTAACATGGAAATGACTCCGAATAATGCATTTTTTTTTTTTTTTTAAATTTCAAATTTTACTTCAGCCTAATACAACACCTCAGTTTTCCATTTTATGCAATGTTTATAGGTTTACAGACTGTGCAAAAATAAAAGAAATGAGTGATCCAAAAAGTGATCTAAGCAATATTTTTAACCCATTATCTAAAATCAAGGTTAAAATATCCAAAACAGAAAAATCATGGATCAGTGATAATCCAAAAACTAAACAAGAAATAATAAAATGGTCAAGATTGGGCAAAATGGTCAGTGGGCAAGACTTCGCAAGGCATGTGTGCTGATATAGAATCACAAGCAGGAAGTACACAGGAATTGACTAAATGTCCTCCTGTTGGTCTTCAAGCGACAGCTGAAGATCTACCTCTTAGTGAAATAATTAAACTAGTGCTTTTTTTTTATTAAGAAATAATAATAAATAGTTTCTGTGTGCTATATTTCCTCCCAACAGAGTTTTAGGCTCACGGTATCCTTAGTCTGTGACCTACTGAACCAGTACTGATGTATTCATTGATGGAGACTTCAAAAACCTTGCGTACTTTTTGCTTTGTGGACTCTTTCTTTTGTTACTGGACTCTCTGTCTGTTTTCTTCAAACTTACCTTTATTATTTTGGATTGTTTGTTTGGACTGTTTGGTTTATGAAAAGGTGATGATTTTGCTGGAATCAGTTAATTGTTTAGGTTTAGCCTCCTGGTGGTCCAGCGGCAGGATCATTACGCCCTCATTGCCGCGGCCCGGGTTTGATTCCCAGGCAGGGAGCTAACCCAGCCAGTGAAGAGTTAACTAGCAGTGCCGGGTCCGAGGCCTGGATAAAATGTGAGGGTTGCGTCAGGAAGGGCTGCTGTGTCGACCCCGAACAGGGAGCAGACGAAAGAAGAAGAAGAACAACAACAGTTCCATGTTTGGGTTTGGGTCGTATGTCCAAATGATGACCATTTACACATTTTTGGCATTTGGCAGACTCCCTTATCCAGAGCGACGTACAATTTCTCTCATTTTATACAACTGAGCAATTGAGGGTTAAGGGCCTTGCTCAGGGGCCCAGCAGTGGCAGCTTGGTGGACCTGGGATTTAAACTCACAAGCTTCTGATCAGTAGGTCACATGACCTTGTGACTTCTTTAGTGATTGAGAGGAAATGACTTTTTATGTTGTTTTTTTTTACTATATATTTTGTTGCAATTCTACTGCAGTAAAATGAAGACCTCGTCAATGCGAAGTGCGGTCAGTTATAATGAACAGAACTTGAGGAGTAAATAATTTATGATCGGTGATATTCTTCCTGCTAGATACATGTCTCCTCAAAGCATTTTGATTCGTCCAGATTTTATCTCCCGCTTTATTTCTTTTTCCTTGACCTCCAGCATCCTCTTTTTCCCTCGCTTTTCATATTACGCAGGTTTATCCCCCAGAGAACCTTCTCTTCTATGTACAGTAAGGCACACTCAGCTTTTCTTGATGGCCATGAATCTCTGTCCGCAGAGTTGCCCAGCTTTACCTGCCAGGAATCCAGGAGCAATAGTCATCCATCTTTGGTGCATTTGGACGTTAAATAAAAAAAGAAAAAAAAAAAACGATAGAGTCCACAGAGAACTGGGTCATGTGTGCTTTTTAAGTTTTAAAGACACAACTTGAAAAACGAATATCATCAATCAAGGAGGAGAGTTCAGGGCATTTTGCGGATGCAGCGCAGCACTGCCACGGCCAATTAGAAGGTGGGATGCTGCTGCTCGCCAAACACAAACTAACAACCATGTCATCGGAGAATAGCACTGTACCTCACAGCTTTTATTCTAATCACCTCACTATCATGTCTCTTACCCAGTGAGTCACGGCGCAAAGTCTGCTAGCAGGAATTTATGGAGGAAAAAACATGACACAGGGTGCTGTAATAGACAAACAATCAACTGCGGAGGATGATTTGAAGTAGAGCTATTGACTATTTTCCAAGAAACGCACATCCTGAAGTGTAGCACTGAAGAACAAAGTAAAAAAAAAAGAGAGATTTTCTGCTTGTTCATCCTGTCCATGTTGGAGTAGAAACAAGTTGTTAGAATTGCTTCATGCCATAGGGAAACAGATCTAAACCTATTCATGGAATATTTAAGAGCAAGATTTTTGGACTTTTGAGGGCAACCTTGATAAAGAGAACCATATTTCAATCAAGGAAAATCTCTAGCTTTCCTAATATATTTGTATATTCCAAACATGACTCTCGGAGTGTTTGTTCAATGGTACGTTCAATCTGCAGCTTGTTTGTTTCTTTTATTTTCTTTATTTCTGCTGACACATACGTCTGTACGGCGTCGGTGTCTGATTTCATCTCTAAAGTCTAAAGTCATTGAGCGTAAGAGTTTGGAGAAACTAAACAAGTGTGAGTTTTCTCAGTTCTCAGTTTGCTTTTGAATAATAAAAAAGTAAAAATTCCCATCTGAGCGTTTTTGTATGGAAGTGAGTTTGATTGACGGGGCTCGGGTTGTGTCGACGCTCAGCTTTTGACTCGACCCCCAGCCATGAGGCATGAGGACTTGACAGGTGGTCAGAGTGATGACTGGGTGATTGATGTGTGTGTGTGTGTGTGTGTGTGTGTGTGTGTGTGTGTGTGTGTGTGTGTGTGTGTGTGTGTGTGTGGTCGGTACTGGCAATGCTAAAACTGAGAAGAATTATACATATATTGATAGCAAAATGAGATCTAGTTGCTTTATATTTATAATTTATATATCTAATGTCCTGTGTAACACTATTGCTTAATTTTTTTTTTTTAATAATGAGAAATAAAAAAAGAAAAAATATTAACATGAAAAGAACATTTGAACAAGTGACATTTTCTGAAAGTTATTTTATTTAATTAAAATAGAATTATAAAAAGAAAAAATTATATAAAAATAAAGATATAATACAATTATAAAATATATTTATTCATTCATTCATTAGCAGCTTAAACTCCGTATTTGACCACTCCAGGAAATAAAAAGGACAGTTATTTATTTATTTATTTATTTATTTATTTGATCAATTGATCAGATCCTGTGCTGTTGGCTTTGGATGTTGTTAACCGTGGAGATTAGTGAAGGCCGCTGAATGATAAGAAAGGGATCGATATTAATCAGTGAATTCTGTCCTTTCTGGTTTCGTTACTCTTATCAGCAGCAACTGAAAGGTCAAGGAAGAAGTTCTGTACGTTTTACAGTTTTATATATACACACACTATACATTTTAAATGGGAAAATGTGACTTACACTATGGGCTTTTTTCATTTTAAAAACCAGAAGTAATTGAAGGATAATAAGGACTTTGTTAGGAATATAGTCTGCAAAGTCACATTTTTGGGAGAAAAAGTGACAGCATATTAATATTATTAAAATTTGTATGAAGCGGACATGATGCTGATGATTCCACCTGATCACACGTCGGTTAAGGAGCCAGTCTGTGAAAATCTTCATGTTAGACATCATGCTGTGATCCTTGCTGCTGGAAAGCTGTGTGTTGTAGCTGTTGTGTATTTGTGTGATACAGTAACTGGATATGCAAAAGAGACACAGAGCTACAGATGTACACCATTTCAACTTGTGTTGTGTTTTCTCCACGCTGGTACATGCATCGTTTGTCACGATTCTGACAAAATGAACTGCATGCCTCGTCACTTCATATTCTTCCAGCTACTTTAGCTAAAAAACAATGAAGGATTATATAATTTCATGATCGTTTTCGATAAAATAAAAGCACTTCCTGGTAACAGACTCAGGTTCTCACTCCAGACGCCATGTGCAGCTCGAACACACTGTGTGAATGAACATAGCTAATGATTCCCTTCAAGTGCGTTTGCGTGATTTAGAGATGAAGTCTGCACTGTAGTGTAAATCAGTATAACAGGTTTGAAGTACACAAGCTCACACACACACACACACACACACACACACACACACACACACACAGACACACAGAGCCCACATTACGCACGGGTAAAGTAAGTGACGGTTTGGGACACACAGCCTCATCAATTTGCGGCCTGAGCAGAATGCTGCCTGAGGGTTTTTGTGTGTGTGTGTGTGTGTGTGTGTGTGTGTGTGTGTGTGTGTGTGTGTGTGTGTGTGGACATTATTAAAGGCCTGCTGCAGCCGTTTCCTCACACAGCACTCATAGAGGTGGCTTCCCTTACACACACTTGCCGAGCATGTGAGCAGGATACAGCCAATTCGTGAACTCAGTAGTGTAATGCAATATAAGAGCAGCAGGACAACACACACACACACACACACACACACACACACACACACACACACACACACACGCGGAATTCAATCTTTGTAAAGCATTTCTATTGACTTGTGTGTAGCTATAGAATGTTATGACAAACACAAATCCTATCAGTAAGTCAACTTTTATCCTCAGTAATCAGCATTTTTTCTAACTAACTAACTAAGCGAATACATTACTAATAATTCCATAGGCCACACAGTTTATTGTTTCCTGAGTGTGTATTTGTTTTCAGAGAGAGAGAGAGAGAGAGAGAGAAAGAGAAAGAGAAAGAGATAGCAGGGAAGTGACAAATGAGAGAACTAACCCCACACACACACACACTTGTTTTATTAGGAACAATAAGGAAGATGGGAGTTTTATTATAGGTTGAGAGAGTGACTGAGAGTCCACGAGTCCAGTGGCAAATGAGACCACACACACACACACACACACACACACACACACACACACACACACACACACACACACACTATTTTATTGGAAACAATAAGGATGAGACGAGTTTTATACATTGGGAGAAAAAGAGAGATAGTGGAAGGAAGTAACAAAGTGGCGAATGAGAAAACACACACACAAGAATGCTGGCCATTGGTAATAATAATAATAATAATAATAATAATAATAATAATAATAATAATAATAAGTATAATATATATGTGTTGTAATATGAAGCTTTTTTACTATCTGACTCATGTAGAAAGAAAAGACTCCTGATTTTCTTCTCTGCATGTTTCCTCGTCAGATTCCCATGTGTTTGTTCCGTGTCACATCCGAATGTGAGGTAAAAAAGCATTAACAGCTGTGCCTCAGAGAAACGCTGCTCTTCAAATTGCATAGCGTTTCCGAAACACACGCCTTCTTTGTGACAGTGGGTTTAATGTAAATAAGAGATTTTTTACAGTCTTTAGAACTTCATGTAAATGTAACGGAGGCCAACGGTAGGTGCTGTGCAGATAAACCTCACTCCCCTGATCTCAAGAGGCGTGCTAATGGCTGCAGTCTCCCATGCCAGAGACCTGGGTTAGAGACCCATTCCGAGCGGGTGCGAGTAGGACCCGGGGGGGTTACGTTGGTGCCGTGACCCGGATGGGAGTGAGTGTAATAGAGGCCAGTGGTATGTGCTGTGCAGGTAAACCTCACTCCCCTGATCTCAAGAGGCGCACTAGCGACTGACGCTAGTGGCTACAGTCTTTAGCCTCCTTGTTAGTGCGCCTGCCTCCCATGCCAAAGACCTGGGTTTGAGACTCACTCGGAGAGTCCCTAACCCCCACCCACCCAAATTTGTTGACACAAACAAATCAGACGTGTGTACTCTGTAGGAGAGCTGTTAAAGTCTGTAATTACACACACACACTTTTCCTCATCTCTCTCTCTCTCTCATTTCCACCAGACTTTTTCTTCAGGAAAGCACCAGCTAATTATTAGCACAAAGCATTAGCAGGGCGGCAATGGAGCAGGTCTGTTTACACAATAATTAGTCTCTGGGGCGAATCTGATCCTGACCTTTTTTACCTCACTGAAATGACACAGAGTAACGAATGGATTTACCTGTTCGTGTGTGTGTGTGTGTGTGTGTGTGTGTGTGTGTGTGTGTGTGTGTGTGTGTGTGTGTGTGTGGGGTGGGGGGGGGGGGGGGGGGGCTATTAGATCACTACTAAACCTTTGCTAATTTCAAGTTTCTTTCTGTTTGCTAGCATGGATTGTCCATTATTTTAAATGACTTGCTAACTACTTACACACACACACACACACACACACACACACACACACACACACACACACACACACACACACTATGTAACATATGTATTACAGCAGCTAATTAATTCCATGCAACTAAACCAGACTAATTTCTCCACAAGGTCAAGTGTCTCAGATATTCCTGTCTTTATGGGGACATTTGTTCTGTACCGAATTAAGAAAACATTCCCACACACACACACACACACACACACACACACACACACACACACACACAGGAACACAGTGGGATCTTTTCTGAACTTGCTGTCTAGTAGCATACTAGCAATTTATCACACACACACACATACACGCTCACTCACACAGAGACACACACACACACACTCTCACACACTCACCATCTCACATATACTCACACACACTCACAGACACATTAGATACTAATACTGCCTGCACCTCAATCGAACCCTTGACCCTAATACTATGTGGCATAACAAGGCCAGATAAAGCTCCAGGTTTCTCCTTCCCACTTTCCCATCAACCCTCCAGTCAATCTTTTTTCTAATGGAGATTTAATCCCATAATAATAATAATAATAATAATAATAATAATAATAATAATAATAATAATAATAATAATAATAATAATAATAATAAAAACCATCATCTCCATCAGACTGGACAACAAGGACAGATACAAGGTTTTGCGGCTAACACGGCCCGTCTTTCATGTCGCGCATTAGCGTAACGCTAGCCCTCACTGGCAATATAATCTATGGCGTGTTATTTGGGTTCGGCACGACGGGAGACAAGGTCATTATTCAGACACATTCTCAGGATAATTGAAAATTAGAGACCGAGGAGGGAGGAAGCAGGTGACGCTAATCGATTTGAGGCTGTGTCAGAAACTAGAGCTGCTGCACCAGGGTTCCGATTGCAGCGACGGGAGCAGATGGCTTCGTCCGTTCGTCTCAGCGTGCGCGGTGGGTGTGTGTGTGTGTGTGTGTGTGTGTGTGTGTATGTCATACCATCATGGTATCTTCTGTGAAAGGGTAGACGTCTCAATATACATGTCTCAGCATGTGCTGATTTATATATTAACAGCAGGAATAAGAAGAAGCAGAAGAAGAAAATCTTTATATATATATATTTATAAAATGATAATTTATTTATTTATTTATACACCATCTTTCATACATGTAATATACACCTCAAAAGTGCTTCATAGTGTGAAATACACCCAAAAAACCCCACAAAATGTAAGCAAAAAATATTAAAATAGGCTATATATATATATATAAACTATTATTCTACTATAAGAAGAAGAAGAAGAATCTTTAAAAAGTTTTTAATAACGATTTAAAAGTCATTTCAATGTAAAGCAAGTCAAAGATTAAAATTTAGCTAAATACCAAAGTGATTTCTTTTAATCAGTCATGATGAATTTCTGTTGATAATGTGCTCCAGATCTTTCTAACGCATTATAAACTACATGAAATTATAAAAAAGATATTATAAAGCAAAATAAAAAATTTTTTTTTCCTCAGTTAACACCAACATGATTCTTATTGAAATTTAATGTTAGTAATTAGCTAACTTGTGCATTACTTAGTGTATGCCTGCGTACTTTGTTTCCATGACAACCAATGTGACTACGTGAATGACGTGTGTTACTTCTAACGTGCAACAGAGACACTAAAAGTTTCGGAAATAAATCTGCGTGAAGTTGTTATGATCTACGGGAACGTGCGAGTGATGGGGACTGTAGGTGTTTTTCTGTATTCTGGGCAAAATCTCTAGACTTGAGGCACACAACCGCTCCCTAAAAGTTTATCTTTCGTCAGTGTGTACTTGATATGGGGGTTAGAGACAGAGCCATCTGTCTGCTTTCACACACACACACACACACACACACACACACACACACACACACACACACAGAAACACAAGCCCAAACAGGGTTTAGGTATGACTCTCACACTTTGTAAAAAGGCAGACAGCTGCGTATACAATGTGACACACATTTATGCACATATCAGGCAGGTAACACACACACACACACACACACACACACACACACACACACACACACACACACACACACACACACACACACACACACACACACACACACTTAATGCCCCCAGCATATGTTCAGTTTTTTGGTGTGGGTGTGAAGATGTTTGCCACTTTGCTAGGACTTGAAATGTTTATCTGCATTGCAGGTGTGTGTGTGTGTGTGTGTGTGTGTGTGTGTGTGTGTGTGTACATGTGTGTTTGTCTGTGTGGTGTGTTTTAAGTTACTGTCCAGACATAAAGCAGAGAAGAATCAGTGTGGTATGCTCTTACAGCAGCCTCTAATGGGGAAAAGGTCAATACACCAAATGACGCTTACTGACTGAGAAGACTGATATCTTCCTTACTGTGTGTGTGTGTGTGTGTGTGTGTGTGTGTGTGTGTGTGTGTGTGTAACATATACCACTTTACGTCTGACTACAAAGCACCGACACTGGAGACTCCATTCAAAAAATGTCCTTAGACCATTACACGATTGCACACATTTCATAATACGGAGCATCCACCATGTCTGCACAAGTTACCATGGAAACCATACTGTATCAGAAGAAGCATATTAATACAATCCTTGCTGTCCAATCATAATCAAGACCTCAACAGCAGTTTATAGAACAAGTTTGGCGTAGTAGTATATCGCATTAGAAGCCTGTTATTTTGTCTGCTTAGTTTTTAAGCTTGTGTTACACACTGTTAAAGGTTTGCAGCCTCGCTAATTATCAGCAGAGATAATTAGCAGAGCGGGTCTGTTTTACCTGATTATTAGCGACTATCTCTAGTCTGCATCTTCTATGTGACCTTCTTTGTCTTACTAATATGACAAATACCAACAAGTATTATTTTAGTTTTGAGTTAGCGTGTGTGTGCATGTGTGTTTAGATTATCGCCAGACATGTGGACATCTCTGACCATATACATGAGCGTCACAACTCCACCAGTCACTTCTCCTCCTGGCCACCAGATGGGAACCCTCACCGGCGTTCTGATCACTTATGTGTCAAGGGTGATTTCCAGTTCAAGAGTAACTTCCTGGTTTTTAAACTTTTTTAAGCCATGCTAACTTCAGTGTGAAGTATTGTTAGCCTCGCTACATACCTAGCAGTTGTTCTGTTGCTGTCTTGTTTATGATCTCACTGTGTAGGACTTTCTGACTACTAACGTTTGCTCTGTTTGTGAATAAACAACATATGGATTCTATACCATCTGCTTTCGTAAATTCGTCACAATCAGAAGTTTTTGCTAATAGTTGTTAGCAGCAAATACTAGCCTGCTATTCCTTTATCATAGAATCTCTCAGTTTTAGTGTCTAATCATGCCAACGGCTTCACCTTATTAGTCACCTTATTAGTAAAATCACAATGCTCTGCTTGTTTTATTTCAAATCTGCTTTGTAAGATTCACTCCAGATTCAGCAAGATTTCCACTCACTACCTTCAGGTCCTAGATGTGCTAGGAGATAATACATTCTGCTAGATGATGCCTAAGGTCCCTAATCAGACAGCCAAAGATGAATTTATTAATCCTTTATTTTGCAACAACAGAAAAAAACATACAAAGCTCTGCTTAACAACGAGAAGAAACAATAACTACATTTACATGAAGCGTAATACAGTAATCCGTAACTAATCCAATTCTGATCCGTTTATCGCAATAATTTTTTTTTTTTTTTAATTACGCTTAAATCTGAACATGGTGGACTTAATGAAGCCAATTTGAAAGAAAGTTCTTTAATAATCAGAACTTTGAATCTGACTTTTACCAGCAGAACTAGCATCAATAAAAGAACAAGATGTAATAAAAATGTGACTTGATTTGAGAGAAAAAGTTTCAATAAAAATGGTGAAAATTCGTAAGGGAGGGCATTCGTATGCGGAGGTTCCACTGTATATCAGAAACAAGGAAGCAAGAAAGGTGCCCGGTCTATATTTGGTTAGGTTTATGTCTGCGCGGATGATGTGGAAATATATATAATATATATAACATATATAACAAATCATACACAGGAATGAGCCCAAGTTAAGACTTGCCCTTAACACCTGCTTTCATAGAGGAGGATGAAGGGTCTTTGGGTATCATCCAGTTTATAATGACTGATCTGGAACCAGCTCTGTCATCCGTTAATTGGGACTGAAACAAATATTCAAACATCTTTTCTTGCCAGATGTGATGCTGAAAAATGTGCATGGCCCATCGACCAGCTTTTTAGACACTCTATCTAGTGCTTATTGGCCCTAAAGTGGCACAAAACACACACACAAACACACACACACACACACACACACACACACACACACACACACACACACACACACACATTTCTACTCTCCTACAATCTCCAATTTTTTTAATTGGCCCTTATTAAAAGCCAAACTGCTGCTGTTGAGCGGCTTTTCTGAAAAGTCTCCAGGAATGGTAATTAATGGCGGCATCTGTAAGAAAGTGGGCAATTAGCGGGAGCTGACAGGCGAGGAGAGAGTGTGTGTGTGTGTGTGTGTGTGTGTGTGTGTGTGTGGCAGCTTTGATGACTCTGCTTTTCGTTCATTGTTTGTTTAGCCTGCAGGGCTCCAAGTGGACTGTTCTGTTTGATTTAGTACTAAGGAAAAGCTAAGGTTATAGTTTACAGGATTTCTGTCACCCATATTGACAGAATTGTAGTAAAGGTTGTTCATTTAGATTGCAGTGTAAACCAAAATTAGAAGATTTAGAATTGTTTTGAAGAGAGAGAGAGAGAGAGAGAGAGAGAGAGAGAGAGAGAGAGAGAAAAAGTTTCTTTATTTTAGTCTCTCACTTTTTTTCTGGTTGGATCCCAAATAACTTTTAACGCACTACATAAAGTACAAATCTCTCTGGACTTTGTTAAACATCCTGAGATCCAAAATCTCTTACTTTGAATACAGTACATTATGAAGGCTATAGATTTCAGCATTACAGCATGCCTTACATAGCTTTATAACCTGTGTTGTACTTACATAGGGAAATTCTGCATAAGGAATTCATTTTCTTTATATGATGGACATGTGCCATGTGTAAGTATTCTCCTTGAACTTTCCCACTTTTTATAATGTTACAACCTGGAATTGAAAGGAATTTAACTGGGATTACACCATCCCCACCCATAATGAAGCACAGTGGTGGCAGCATCATGTCGAGATAAACCCTTGGTGCCAGATTTCAGTTATGGTTTAATTCTGTTATGTGGGATGTTCAAGGCTTGTTTTTTTTCAACAAACAAAAATTGACTGATACTTTTGCAGGTCTGAATGGAATAATTTCATGGTCTATAAATGTATAAATGCATCTCTGGTGTGAATTAAAATGGGAAAAAATAGAAGTGTAACTGCATCAGAAAGAAATGGAAAGAAAGAGAAAAGCTTTAGAAAGTTGGAAACTGTTTGGAAAATTTATTGCTAGTGATATTAAACACCAAGATCTCTTCTCTTCTCTTCTCTTCCCCCTCCCTTCCCTTCTACTATCTTTTCTCTCTATCTCTCTCTCTTTCCCCTTCCCTTCCTCCATCTCCTCTTCTCCTATTTTCTGTTTCTCTCTTGTTCTATTCTCTTCTCTCCCCTTCCCTTTCATTCTACTTTCTCTATCCTTCCCTTCCCTTCTCTCCTCTTCTCCCCCCTCCTCTTCTAAAGGTGACCCTGCTCTGGCGAGGGAGAACAACTGCCTCAACGCAGCCAAGGCCTGCAACCTGAACGACACGTGTAAGAAGTACCGCTCTGCCTACATCAGCCCCTGCACGAGCCGCGTCTCCACAGCCGAAGTGTGCAACAAGCGCAAGTGCCACAAGGCGCTGCGTCAGTTTTTCGACAAGGTGCCTCCTCGACACAGCTACGGCATGCTGTACTGCTCATGCCCTCCGGGGGACCAGTTAGCCTGCTCTGAGCGTCGGCGTCAAACCATCGTCCCTGCTTGCTCCTACGAGGACAAGGAGAAGCCCAATTGCTTGGCACTGCAAGTCACCTGCAAGAGCAACTACATCTGCAGGTACACACACCTCTTCAATCCATTCCTCATCATACAGTAATTATAAAAATGTAAAATCCAGTCTCTGCTAAATGGCAGAAATGTAAATGTAAACTCACCAGTCTGAGCTAGAAAGAAATCAGCCCCAAGCATTCTAATGAAGAATGAGATAATCTTGTGTACAAATTATTAGATTAAAAATCTATAAAATATATTTTATATTCATTCATTCATTGTCTACCGCTTATCCGATCTACACTCGGGTCACGGGGAGCCTGTGCCTATCTCAGGCGTCATTGGACATCAAGGCAGGATACACCCTGGACGGAGTGCCAACCCATCGCAGGGCACACACACACACACACACACACACACACACACACACACACACTCTCATTCACTCACAATTTAGAGATGCCAATCAACCTACAATGCATGTCTTTGGACTAGGGGAGGAAACCCCCGAGGCACGGGGAGAACATGCAAACTCCACACACACACGGCGGAGGTGGGAATCGAACCCCCAACCCTGGAGGTGTGAGGCAAACGTGCTAACCACCAAGCCACCGTGCCCCCCTTATATTTTATATTTTTAAATAAAATTTTAAATTAAAATATATTTTATATTTTTAATATTAGTTACAAATCTTTGTTTCAAAACAATTGCAAAATGCTATCATTAAGTTAAAATTTTTTCCCTCTTTTTTTGGTGTTAAATAAGTTTTTTCGTATACATTGAGAAACATTAACACAACACAGAATGCTGTAATAGAAAAATAATCAATAGCAGGGTAATGGGATGTGGCCCAACATGGAAATTAAGTCAGTTTTTGTTTGTTTTTAAGTGCAAAAAATCTGTTAGCAACCCTATAAACCATGACGCAGGTCCCGGATTGTAGAAACGTCCATATTTTGCGACCAAACGTAGTGAGAATCCCAGCCACTGGCATCTCAGCTCTTACCATAAAGTGATACTCCATGGCAACACACATTAACACAATGCAGCTGTTTAAAGCAAAGGTGCTAACAAACATCACGCTCCCCCGAGGAGCCGACACTTCCAGGATCATGGGGTCTGTGATTTTGCGCAATCACCAGCGGCAACAGCTAGTGTTAATCCTCTGTCTGTATTTCTGCGGGGAAATAAAGTGTATATTAACCCAAAACACAGAACATACACAGGACAATTACCAGGATTATTGAAGTGTAGCAATAAAGCATGAGCCCTTAAATTCATTTTGCAGTTTAGAGAAGCACCCCGAAGTGCTGTAAGCAGCTTGTTAGGGGCTGATTAAGGCGCTATGGAGGTGCGTGTGTCAGAAATCTCAATGCTGGCTGAGAGGGAGAGACAGAACGAGGGATGAACGTTCCTGCTCAATTAGAGCGTCTGCAAGTGCGATCACCTGCATATCGCATGCTAACACTCACATGCACACGGACTGTTGGAGAACATTTGGACTGCTGCTCCTTTGTACTTGCAGCAGCGTCTGTCTTTTCTCTCGCTTTTCTCCCTACTCTTTCAGGACCGCATGTTTTTCTACAGATGGTTGGAAGCGATTTAAGTTTCAGAGGTTACCCTAGGAGGTCTGATGTGCAACACGCAGGGGTTCGTTGTGTTTTCTGGAGATTGATTGACACCTTCAGTCTCACACTAATCCCACACCATATGCCGACCGCAACTGCGCACCACATTCATTTAGTTCCTCCTCTTCTTCTTCTCCGCTTAGCAACAAAGCACTGCTGAGATCATTTACAACCTCTGTGTACGTGTCAGGGGTGGATGTACCAGTATAAGGAGTTTAAAAAATAGAGGGGAAATATTTACACGGATAACGTAATGCTGTCTTAAAAGGAAAAGGAACAATATTAAAGAAATACTCCATTTTTCAACCTTTCTATTGAGAAAAAGAGATTAATACAGATAATAATTTCCCTGGTACTTATTTACTTTAATTAAGTTTACTTACTTAGTTTTTCTTAAAACTTTCTCGTAATGTTAATCTACGGGCAGCTTTCGGGACAAACTTTTATAGTAAAATGCTTCTGAGTGCGTTATTTATTATTTATAAATCGTTTTTTTTTTTACTAATTATTATTTTAAGAAGCAATTATTTGTATTTATGCCTTGCAGTTGTGTTATTTTGAAACCAAAAAAAAAATACATAAATAAAAAAAATATGTTTAATATGTTAATATTTTTTGATATTCTCATTTTCATCATTAATGCTTCAGTATTAAACATAATGAATACGATTTACATAAAAACAAATTTGGAAAGACTTTCTCTCGTCTTAAAAATATAATTATTACAATAAGAAAGATTCAATTTCGCATCATATAGTTGTGCATTTTCAACACAATGTTAAGCAAGTGCTCTTCGACGTGAGCTTTTGAGTCAGGTAAAGAGTTTTATCAGTACTTCATATGCGGTCATGCACCACAGCAGGAAACAGATAAAGATTTTACTGAAAATATTAAAGCATTTCTTGAAAACAATTTGAAAATACGGACACATTAAGACAAACTTTATGGTCATGGAACCAATTAGACACTGCTCTCTTACTCATAATGCTAGCGTCAGAGCCAATAAAATACGCCTGTGGTTGCAGATAAGACGTTTGGCTGTGGTGTAACTTATCACAAACAAAAACTGTTGCAAGCAGAAAGAGAGAAGACAGGATTTCTCCTGGCCTGTATTTTTACGTTGTTTTAACAAACTCCGATTTCCAACTCTATCTGGTTCCCTAACAGTTTGTCAGAATATCAGCATATTCCAGTTAAAAACCTACAACAACATTTGTCTGTGTTTCAGGTCACGTCTAGCAGATTTCTTCTCCAACTGTCAGCCTGAGCCACGGACTCTTTCCGGCTGTCTGAAAGAGAGCTTCGCTGATTGCCTTCTCTCCTACTCGGGCCTCATCGGTAAGGATTCGGCAAGAGACTGTACTAAAACTCATTCTCAGGCTCTTCATTAGTTCTGAGGGCTTAGAAGTATCCAGTATACCAGAAACACTGGCTTAATTCTGACAATGTAGCATAGCATTATTTCATTAAATACAGTTTCAATGTAACATGCCACAGAGTACAGTGCAACCTCGGCACAGGAATTTAATTTGTTCTAGACTTCTTAAGGTGAAAATTTGTATTGTGAAATGAATTGTCCCATCAGAAATAATGTAAATGCAGATAATCCGTTCCAGCCGCCCAAAAATATGACCAATATTACCGATACGAAGCGTATGTAAACTGCATGGCTGATTACAAAGAACTGACCCAAGCCGAGCATTCCATGTCAAGGCTCCTCACAGGAAGTCGTGCCACCAAGCTTGGGCTAAAAATAGAACAGACCGCCCACGCCACCGATCTGTTAACAAAAAACACCTGAAAAAAAATCACCTAGCTTTTGAACGCCTACCGAAGGCAACGTTGGTACCGTGGGTTTTCCAAACAGCTTTCGCTGACTGAAAAAAAAAATCATAAAATTCATAAACTTGCTTCAGTTGGCTTTGCTTAGCTTTCCACTGAAGCAAACAAGTTTTGAACGGCTCCTGAACGTACACGCAACTTAGCCAGCATTCGGTTCATTCGTATTCTGAAAATGCTTCGTATGCCGATGCAAATTTCTTGCAGAATTTCAATTCTTAAGGTGAAAATTTGTAATGGAGGGAATTCGTGTGGCAAGGTTCCACTGTACATAATCAACATAAGTCATATAAAAATAAGGTCTGTTTATGTAAATTGAAGTTCCAGGTAACTTTTTCAGACAGATGTTTATTAGTCATACATTAAATATAATGACTCTGGGAAAGTTCTGGCTCCCAGACTGTTGTTTAATAGAAAAAACATCTTACTGAACCAAAACTAGTTATATCACAGAGCTGTTGAATGATTGAAGGTATTAATTCATTCTCTGTGACAGCAGATCAGATGGTAGGCTGCAAAACAAATCAACACCAATAAATTTGCTTGTTGTAATAAGTTATCCTTTCTATATTAACCATTTACACATGGTACGCTCCAAATAAACTAGAAAGAAAGAAAGAAAGAAAGAAAGAAAGAAAGAAAGAAAGAAAGAAAGAAAGAAAGAAAGAAAGGCTTTTGTGCTGCTGTAGTATAAGTCAAAACTTCTTTCAGACATTAAGTGTAACTACAAATTGATAAAAAAATTTGTGACATTTTTCATAAATAAAAATTTGGAATTGTTGTGGCATAAGACGAACAAAACATGCCGTTACTTTAAAAATACTCCGAATTTTCCAAATGCAGCATGAGTGATGTGTGATTTATTTCCTACAATGTATAATCTTTATTAAACTTAAGAGCAAGTCTTGTGACTGTACCTAGCCATGCCGGTGGTAGCATTAATTCTTCACCAATAAATCTCCAAATTGCTTCTATTCATCTCAGTCACGTTAACGTGTTATCGCAGTCGAAAACGTGCAGGAAATTGCACAAGCCAACTCGTTCTGAACTTAAGACGAAGTTGAGCGCCGGTGCTAACACGCATGGGGTTTCATATTATCTCGTTTGTATAAGCGGCAAATGAATTCGTTTATTAAAATTTCCCAACCATTTTGTGCAAGATCGGGTCGGACCCGGTTCCTCTGCGTGCCCGGCTTTCATTTTTCATTCATATTCATTTCTATTTCGTTTAATAATCAGAGACTTTCCTCTCCACTGAGTTCACACAATGAGACAAAATTGGTCCCAAAAAAAAAAGAAAAATCATCTTTCCCAGACAGAAGGTCTGTTTTTGTTCACTTTTTTTGCAACAAAGTAAGAGCTGTGGTGAGTCACAAAATAGGATGTGGTGATGAAAAAAAGGGAAACTACAAGTCATACTTTTGTGTCCTTTTCCTTCTCCATTGAAACCAACATTCCTGCTTCATCGATCACATTCTGCCAAAACACCACTGCTGAAATGCGTCTGGTGCAAAACCAGTGCTGTTATGCCAGAAAACAAGAAACAAAAAAAAAACAAGTACCTCCAGATAGATAGATAGATAGATAGATAAATAGATAGATAGAATAAGTATGAAAAAAAAGATATAGAGAAAGAGTGAGAACAAGCAAGAGAGAGAGAGAGAGAGAGAGAGAGAGAGAGAGAGAGGAGAGGGAGAGAGGGAGGGAGGGAGAGAGAGAGAGAGAGAGAGAGAGAGAGAGAGGGAGAGAGAGAGGGAGAGAGAGAGAGAGAGAGAGAGAGAGGGAGGGAGGGAGGGGAGAGAGAGAGAGAGAGAGAGAGAGAGAGGGAGGGAGGGAGAGAGAGAGAGAGGGAGAGAGAGGGAGAGGGAGGGAGGGAGGGAGGGAGGGAGAGAGAGAGAGAGAGAGAGCGAGAGAGAGGGAGGGAGGGAGGGAGAGAGAGAGAGAGAGAGAGAGAGAGAGAGGGAGAGGGAGGGAGGGAGAGAGAGGGAGAGAGAGAGAGAGAGAGAGAGAGAGAGAGGGAGGGAGGAGGGAGAGAGAGAGAGAGAGAGAGAGAGGGAGAGGGAGGGAGGGAGGGAGAGAGAGAGAGAGAGGGAGAGAGAGGAGAGGGAGGGAGGGAGGGAGGGAGGAGAGAGAGAGAGAGAGAGGGAGAGGGAGGGAGGAGAGAGAGAGAGAGAGGAGAGGGAGGGAGGGAGGGAGGGAGGGAGAGAGAGAGAGAGAGAGGGGAGAGAGAGAGGGGAGGGAGGGAGAGAGAGAGAGAGAGAGAGGGGGAGGGAGGGAGAGAGGGGAGAGAGAGGGAGAGGGAGGGGGGGAGGGAGGGAGGGAGAGAGAGAGGGGGAGGGGGGGAGGGAGAGAGAGAGAGAGAGAGAGAGAGAAAGACTCTCAAACCAGATTTTTTTTTTTTTTAAGGAAGAGATTTGGTGTTTCCTTTCTTCACACTCGAGCTGGGGGTTTAAAGGGTTTAGATTAAGGCGAGTTTGCTGCGAGTGATTAAATCTCCTCTCCCGACCTTCATCGTTACAATCCAACAAATCCGCCTTGTATGTTGAAATTGTTCCAAATGCTGTAAAATCCAATTGATTTGTCTCGGAGAAAAGTCGTCCACGCCGACGCACAGATGACGAGATACTATATGTGATAACATTTAAAAATTTGTTGATATTTTCAATCAGTTTAATTCATTATGATTCGAAATGTCTTTAGGGGAGAGGCTTAGAAATGTAACGGAGCTGAAGATACAGAGAAACGGCTAACAACGATGAGAAATGCAACGGAGGAAAGACAGCGAGAGTCTTATACGACAGTTTTTTCAAATAATATGGTCAAATAAGTACACTGATTAATGAATAAAACACGAGTCTGTGCTGTTATGGGGAAAATAATCAATAACGGGTGGTGTAATGTGTTTTAACACAAAACCTGTTCATTGTTTCTCTGTAATTGCACTTAAAAAGTTATTGTTGTAGTTGTGTTCCATCTTCTCTTACTCTGACCTGGTAATATTATATATATATATATATATAACAAAACATACATAAAACACACACACACACACACACACACTTACTCTTATTCCTTTATTTTGGTACCATATTATTCAAATACACCTTAAATTTGAGCATGTCTTTTTCAAGCAAGAGACTCAATAATAGGCCTCGGTTTAAAAAGGGTTTAAAATTCCATGAAGCAAGATCTCACAGCTACACCGATCAGCCATAACATTATGACCACCTGTCTAATATTATGTCAGTCCCCCTTTTTCTGCCAAAACAGCCCTGACCCATCAAGGCATGGACTCCACTAGATCCCCGAAGGTGTGCTGTGGTATCTGGCACCAAGATGTTCGCAGCAGATCCTTTAAGTCCTCTAAGTTGCAAGGTTTGCACCTCTCCACTTACAGGACTTGATACTTACAGGACCTAAAGGATACTTTTGATAGATACTGACCACTGCAGCCCGGGGAAAACACCTCACAAGAGCAGTTTTGGAGATGTTCTGATCCAGTGGTCTAGCCATCAAAATTTTTGTCCTTTGTCAAACTCGCTCAAATCCTTACCTTGTCCATTTTTCCTGCTTCTAACACATCAACTTTGAGGACAAAATGTTACTGCCTAATATATCCCACCCACTAACAGGTGCCATGATGAGGAGATACTCAGTTTTATTCACCTCACCTCTCAGTGATCATAATGTTATGCCTGACCGGTGTATTTACAGCTGACAAATATCCTTAAAACTTCAAGCCCCTCTGACTGTAACGAAACACTGACACTGGAGACTCCTTCCAACACCATGTATAAATAAACACCATGTCTCCTCCCAAACCTTCACTAACCCACTTCCATATCATTTTTAAGTCATTAATTTCCGTGCTACTGAATCAATAACGTATTAGAACAAGAGCATTAATCTAAATGTGGGCCAGATCTCCGGTCTGAGCTGCTATTATAGAAGATTAATCAAACACAGTTCGAGGACGGATGCGGCAGAGCGACACGTACGTACTGACAGATGAGGCGTGCGCTTGGAAAGAATTTAGAAATCATTAGCTGTATTATTTTTTTTCTCCACAGGTACGGTGCTGACCCCAAACTACCTGCGTTCCCCTAAAATCAGCGTGTCGCCGTTTTGCGACTGCAGCAACAGCGGCAACAGTAAAGAGGATTGCGAACGGTTCACGGAGTTCTTCACTGACAACGGCCCGTCTGCGTGAGTAACTCCACTTCCTGCCTTTCCTCCTCCTTTATCTCTCACCGATTCCAGCCGTCTAATATTTCTACGCCGTATCTCGTCGGTTTGATCTCCGGGAGCTTTCAGTCTTCTGTCCTTCTTTATGCTTTGTGTTTCCTGCATCCTTCGTTCATCACAACGTCTCTCCCGCAGCACTTCCTGACACCTGTCGAATCATGTTCTTTATCGACTTTTCTTTTATTAGTCATGTCTCTCCCTTAAAAAAAAAAAAACCGTTATTAGAAATTGCTCTACATCTTCATACTGCTATGCTTCTGTAGCAAGAAACCTCGGCAGCATCACTTTTTTTGACTCCTTGTAGTGCGTCTCCATTTTGTTACTGTGACTGAATAAGTTATTCGCTCTTTTACACTTTTAATGAATGAGTTTTATTTATAATGACCAACTTTTCAGATTATTTACTGTCCAGAGTCACCCTTCTGAACCTGGTTCCTCTCAAGATTTCTTCCTCATATCATCTCAGGGAGTTTCTCTTCACCACCGTCGCCTCAGGCTTCTCATTAGGGATAAATGTTAGAGATAAATAGCAACTTTAAAGTTAAACTTTATCATTTTTATTCTATGTCTCTATACTTCTGTAAAGCTGCTTTGAGCTAGTGTCCATTGTAAAAAATTCATAAATAATACATTTTAAATGTAATCAGCGAGTCGCTGTGCTATAAGGGCGATAACACAGTACCATATTCCACCATAACAGAGATTATTTTGCTCTAACAAAGGAAAAGTTCAGGAAGAATACTGAATATTAAAAATGCTGCTTTTTAATTTTTAATATTCAGTATTCTTACTGATTTTTTAAGCTAATAGCTAAGCTAATATCAAGCTAATATCATGATATATTTTGCCATTTTTCTTACAATATCTTAGGCCTGTCTGTTTATCTCTCAAATAAAATACTGATTTTTATTTATTTATTTATTTATTTATTTATTAAATGGCAATACTGTGCTTGCTGAATATTGCGATATATCATAAAAACCAACCGATCACCACCGCAGTCCCATCGTAACCAGATGTTCTTTATTCTTTTCTATTTTTCTCCTCCACACTGCTTTCCTCACCATATTCCCTCTCGCTGCCTGTCATGTCTCAGCCTAGTTTTAATTAAACACAACCCAGCATGAGGCGAGATGAATAAAGCAGGTTCTGGAGTGACTACAAATCTTCTCAGGATGCTGCGGTATGAGCCGCTGAGGTTAAAAAGTGAAAAGAAAAGGAGTGATGTTTGGAAAAAAGAAGCTAAGAGAGAGGGGTGTGTGTGTGTGTGTGTGTGTTTTTTTCTCCGAGATTTGTTACCTGGGAGTCTGAACCGAAGGACGTTTTTCCTGCAGGTTAAAGCGGTTGCTTGCTGTCCACCTCACTGTCTCTCCTTCGCTTTTTTAGCTTCCTCTCCTCATCTGTCTAGCAAACGCACGTATCATCTTTTTGCTCTTTGCCAGGTCATGGCAGCATGAAAACATTCAGACGCTCACATCATTCTCTTTCCTGTTGCCCCTTGGGTTTCTGCAAAGGTGGATAGTAGGGCACAAAGACAGACAGCTCTCTCTCTCTCTCTCTCTCTCTCTCTCTCTCTCTCGTCTCATTAGCCGAGCTGAGTGTTAAATGCACTGACAGGTGTTGGGGCACCTCGTTTGTGCCGTCAGAGCGTGAGCTTTTCTGTGCGGCCTGCGGGTCTCTTTCCTGTCTTTCTGTTCCTGCAGCTATGGCTGTAAAGAAAAGGATCCGAGACGGACAAACAGCACATATTATAAATTATTTAAAATCATTGTAGTGCAGTAGCTTTAAATGCTGTTCAGGTAAATCAACTACTACCAGAAATTTATTAAAAAAGAATTAAATGTCTCGTGGAAGTGTTAAATAATATCAGGAAAAGGATATGGGAAAAGTGAAAAGAAAATAATTCTTAGATAGAGCTGGGCTAGCTAGCTCACTTGGTATACTTCTGAGGTCACAACATGGCTAATAATGCTAAACTAAAAGTCTAACACAAAGACTTGTCATGATGCTAGCTTGAAATGAAGTAAGATTTGAATGGTTCGAGAAAAACTAGCTAGCTAGCCGTTTAATTTTAGCAGGATTACCAAAGCAGGGTTTTTTTAACACGGTATTTTTATACTCGGCTTAATTCTTGGTATAAAAGACTAGCGTTCGATTAGACTAGGGTTTGAATAACCAAGCAGATGAAATGACTCACTATGAAGCAGACACAAGAGGGAGGCATCACTGATTACGGTGATATGGATGTCTTCCACACTGACATCGTTTTTTTGTGTTTTGGAAATGGGCAAAAAATTATTTTGCTTTGATTTGTGAGCTTAAAATACTAAACATGTCAGAAAAGTGATGAAAGTTGAGGTATCTTCCTCAGGTAGTTGGGAATACCCATCGATGGACGACAATAAGACAGGGCTTATCAAGTTTGCTAACAGTCATGCTTCTGTAATTAAGAATAATTAAGACAGACTATCACTGAAAAGAAAAAAATAAAATAAAAGGTAAGTACAAGGAATCAAGGCTACAAGGCTAAGTTCATAAGAAACAAAGAAAGAACATTTTGCAAGTCTATGTGAATAAGTTGTTACTTTAGAAACATATACAGAAGGTTTTACAACACTGTGGAGAAATTTGTACAGCAAGTGCTATTTATTATACAACTATAATTTAATTTACTACCATGGAAAAAAATTAATCCATACTTTCTCACCAATTCAAGAGTTACTATGGTATAAAACACAGAAAAAAAATGTTTCTTTGGAGTCCTCGAAGATGTTGCTAATAACAATATACGTTTCCCCTCGCACAGAAACAGAAAGGATCGGTATCATATTCCGGACAAAGAGAAAGAGGGAGAGAACAAACACTGCATTAATAATTAACTAGCCGAGTCTGGATTATTTCCGTCATGACTGATGCTCATGGACACCGAACAGTCAATCATCAGAATGTTTCAATGACATTCGGTACGATCGGCAGCGCTTAATCATCGGCGTGATTCAATATTTACCTGCACTGTATTTACTCAGCTGAAGGTTAGTGTCGCTGTATTGAAGGGTGTCAGGGACAGATTTTAGATATCGACGTGAACGCCGGTGTTCGCCATGTTTATCTCTCTAATACAAACACACCTCGCTTTGAGACACGAGTGTGTACTTTGTAAAAATACATGTTACAGACATTGATCTGGAGGATCAATAAAGACAGATGAAAAAGCTCTGATTTCATGTACAGATTAAAATCCCCTTGAGTATAAAATACTACAATATGTAAACCTCTCATTGCATATATGCTTAAATCTTCACTATTTTTTTTATTAAAGCTGTGTAGAAACTAGTCCAGATTTATGCACTAGTGAACAAATCCGAGTCTGGCGTATAACATTAAGCAGTATTGGATGTATTTTAGTCACACATCATATACATGACGCACCACAATTTACCCTCATGCACATTAATTACAATAAGAAACCAACCCTAACCCTAACCCTAACTCTTATTGATCCAGAAGTCAAGAAAAGAAGTAAACAAATGTTTCTCAAAAGTTAACACGGATAAACCTTTTACCCTGTTCTCTAAGATGTTTTTTTTTCTTCTACAGAAATGATCAAGTAAACATTTATTTAATAAATCTTCACCCACAAAGGAACACTCTTTATAGCTAGACTTAAACAACACAGTATGTCAGTGGAATGGAGTAAATGTTATATGTTGTGGTCAAGTACTTAACTCACGGTAACGAACCCTAAGCCTGGAGATGATTGATAAGATTACACTTTAAGTTAGAATGATGGATAAGTTGAGAGTCTGGATAACATTAACCCATGTTGAGCTAATTAAGCAACATTAAGCAAATTCTACAAAGCTAGTAATGATAATTAATTAGAAGCCACGTATTAAGTACGACATGAGCTCAAGAGGCTGTATTAACAACTCGTGGCCATAATATATTCAAACCAGTGAAATGATGTAAATATAAAACTAAGCTGTTATAAGAAAAGAATAAATGGCTAGGTGGTGTAATGTTACTTTCAACACTCTGACATCACACTTGTTTTTGGTTTTTTTTATTTGTTTTTAATTACTTTAATGGTTAACTTTGGCTGTAGCAGCTACGAATTGTCGTTTTTCTTGGCTCAAATGGAGGAACAGCTTCAACATACTCAGTCATGGGCTGCAGTTACACACATCGTGACCATGATGTAATATTTCATGACCACAATCTAACTACCTCATTGCCACAAACTACTATCTCATGGTCTCAGTGTATTAATTAATGGACAAGCAATTGTATTAAATATAATATTAATAGCAGTCTGCAATGTTCAGTGTGCATGTTCTCATGTGCTTTTAATACTTGCACTATTCATTTTTTTTTAGCAACTACAACATTTTTTAGCAACTACAGTGTCTGGCAATGTGAAAATAAGCAAAGAGGAAAAAAAGCTTATGAAGTGAATCACTTGGCCAATAACAATTTTGTTTTGGATTTTAAATCAGTCCACATGTCTGATGTACAATAAAATTTCATCATTCATCATCATTTCAGCAAAGTATGCCTATTATACACCTTTTACTCTTTTTTTTAATAAATAAATAAAATTATTTTTTGTTGTTGTTCAGGACAGGACAATTATGGGTTTTTTTCAGTTGTTAATGCTATTAATACTGAATGAATCAAGTTAGCAATAATGACAACTGACAAATAATTATTATTTAGTTCTACTGTTCCATTAAAAATTTAATAATGTATTTAAAAATAATAAAATAAAATGTGATGCATCCCAATGAGAACAGAGTTCCTTACACTACCCTGAACCACAGCGACTGTCAAAAGTTTCATAACGGGTGATGAAATTCAGTACAGTGGAGAAATCTCAACTCTTCAGTATTAATATTTGTGAAATGTGTTAAAAAGAAAATGGATTTTTTTTTATAATAACAGCCACTGTGAATCAACCAAATGTTAACTTTTGCATAAATTATAATTAAAATAGAATATTAATTTTATTCTTAAGGATTTTGGCTAATAGAGGTCACTCTAATGCTATTTTTGTCTGTTAGGTAATGCCATTCAGGCGTTTGGAAACGGGACAGACGTGAGTGTGTGGCATTCGTCTCCAGTGCAGAGCACCACGGCCGTGATGACTCCATCACACAGAGGTCGAGGACGTGAGAAATCACCCAACTCCCTGGAGCCGGACTCGCACGGCAGCCACGTGAACCTTGGAGATAATTCACTGTATCAGTTCTGTGGAAACCTGCAGGTCAGAACCGAACGCTGGCCAAACGCTGGCTAAGTTGCACGTACGTCTGGGAGACGTTCAAAACTTGTTTGCGTCAGTGTAAAGCCAACTGAAGTGAGTTTACAAATTTTAGGGGTTTTTTTTGCAGACAGTGAAAGCTGTGAGAAAGAGTCAACCCACAATACCAACATTGTCTTCAGCACGCGTTCAAAAGCTAGGTGATTTTTCGGGCGTTTTTTTTGTTGATGGATCGGTGGCGTGGGCGGTCTGTTCTATTTTTAGCCTAAGCTTGGTGGCACGACTTCCTGTGAGGACCCTTGACATGGAGTGCTTGGCTTGGGTCAGTTCTTTGTAAGCATCCATACAGTTTACATACGCTTCGTATTGGTCATATTGATCATATTTTTGGGCGGCTGGAACGGATTATCTGTATTTACTTTATTTCTTATGGGAAAATTTGTTTCGTAATACAAACTTTCACCTTAAGAACTCGCCTCCAGAATGAATTAAATCTGTATGACGAGGTTCCACTGTATTTCCACAAAGCAACAAGATTTCAGGAGTGTAAGCTAATTTTAAGCCTGAAAATGCCTAGCAGCAGGCTTTATATTGCATATTTGCTGTAAAGTCATCTCATAATGAGAAATTCTAAATACATAAATTTAAATTTTCATTTTCACAGATGCATAGGTATCTTTGTTTTCCAAATAGAGAGTGAGAGAGAGAGAGAGAGAGAGAGAGAGAGAGAGAGAGAGAGAGAGAGAGAGAGAGAGCGAGAGAGAGAGTGTGTTAGCAAACAAATGAAATCTCTCCATTTTGGGATCACTTTCTAAGTAAAAATTGCAGATTGCAAAATCCAACATTCAAATAAAACTCAACTGAGAATTAAAAAGCAGCAGCACTCTTCCCAGATCACAACTATGCAACATTTTCATATCTTAATGGTGATAAATGATGCAACATTTAGATGTACTGAAGCATTTGTTTCCATTTCTTTTATCCAAAGGATAGGTCAGGACCTCTCTCTAGAAGTGAATCATAAATTATAAACAGTTTTTGTAGCATATCAGGGGCTGCTTTATCATCCTGGACTTTGGCTCTGTCAGTTCCACCATCACACACATGGGAATACACAGGAATCCATTCATTATACTGTCACCAAACCTCTTCTAAAAACTACTAGTCCTCACATATTCATGTTTTACACCACACTCACAGAGAGAGAGAGAGAGAGAGAGAGAGAGAGAGAGAGAGAGGGGAAGAGAGAGAGACTATGCCAGACACACTAACAGAAGCTCTTGCTCATCTGCATAAAACTCATTTCCCCCGAGCTCACGGCCAGATTTCACCAAGCCAGCGCCAAGCTGCCACACGGTGTGCTGATAACGTCTGGAGGGTTGAAATGATTTTCAATAGGGCATGAGATGGTGTGAACTCATTAAATCTTTCACACAATTGATTCACCCTTTTGTTTATAGCAGCACGTCTGTGGCATTCTAGCGGGCGTACAGTAATGAATGGCGGGTTTTTTAGTAAAGCTGATGGTGATGAAATGCTTCACGTTCTAGGAGAGCCAGTGCGATGATCAAAACATGTTTTGTGGTGGTTGTCGTAAATATACAGATTCACTGATGTGGCATGGAGGTATGTGTTATAAGGTGTGACTACAAATGAGTATCTAAGAGTCCATGAGTTTTGTATTGCGATACGAATTTTCCCAGAAGAAATAATTTCCAATTTCCAAGGGTCACAAAAAGTCGTGCCACCAAGCTTGGACTAAAAATAGAACAGGCCGCCCATGCCACCAATCTGTCAACAAAAAAACGCACAAAAAATTACCAAGCTTTTGAACGCATGCCAAAGGCTACATTGGTATCGTGGGTTGAATCTTTCGAAACAGCCTTCACTGACAAAAAAAAAAAATCTTAAAATTTGTAAATTTGTAAAATTTGCCTTTCCACTGAGGCAAAGTTTTGAATGTCTCCCGGACGTACGCTCAACTTAGCCGGCGTTCGGTTCAGTTCGTTCCTATCCCGAAAATGCCTTATATGCGGAATCAAATTTCTTGCAAAATTTCAATTCCTAAGGTGTAAATTCATAAAGGAGGGCATTCATATGCCGAGTCTCCACTATATTAAACTCACGGTAACTGTATTTTGTATTTTTAAATTCATGAACCTTTGGAAGGAATGATGGATAAATCGCAGTTACTGGCATGGCAACACGGATTGCAGTAACCCTCACTGAGCTAATTAAGAAAATTCTACAATTCTATTAATGATGGTTAACTAGAAGCCACGTGTTAAGAACGATACTGCACAATATATTAAGTCCTTAGCTTAAGTTGCGAAATTCGGGGCACAATACATTCATTCAGCTGTTATAAGAAAACGATAAACGACTGGGTGGTGGGATGTTACGTTCACCACTCTGACAAGAAGAATGACATCACACTTTTTTATGTGTTTTTAGTTGCTTTAATAGTTAACTTTTGCTGCAACAGCTACGAATTGCCTGTTTACTGTGAAATGGAGGAACAGCTTCAAGTCATGGGCTCCAGTTACACACATCGTTACCTTGATGTAATATTTCATGACCACAATCTCATGGTCTCAGTGTATTAATTCGTGGACAAGCGATGGTATTAAAACAACCACTGTGTCACCTCTGAGGTTATGTAATAATAGGTGTCAAGTGTCCATTTTTCAGTATTTGATACACAATTCTCATTAGTGGATTCATTATTTAAGACCCTACACACTTCTGATCTAAGGAACGCTACTGTAAAATATTATAGCCTCCAAACTGCAACCTTGCAAGTCAGTACTAAATCACAGTCCATTTGTGTCATATTTAGGCTGATCGTGTTGTGTTTAAGGCTGGTTGCATTAGGCCGAGCTGCATCTGCTCGTCTTTAATGTCTGTAATAAACAAAAGGACACAGCAGCAGAAAGGTGGGGGAAAAAATGCACTCAGACGTTTTCCACCTGAAATTTTCCTTGAGGTTGGTCTGTAGTGATTATGGTTCCTCAGTTTCCTACAATTTGCCTCAATTTCCTCTTCATAACTCAGCTTTTTTTTGTCCAGCTTTTAAGAGTGTCCAGATTTATGAGAGCATTCAAGAACACTTTGGAGCAGTAGAAATGCTAAGACATGCCATTACCAATCTCTCTCACTCTCTCTCGCTCTAGGCACAGAAGCTGAAGACCAACCAAACAATAGATGCGTTCTGTGTGGTAAGTGCCTTGTTATAGCATTAAACTCATATTACTTGTGTATATTTGTATCTGCTTAATTGTCAATTCTGATTGGCCAGGAAGATGTTTATTAATTTTTCACAATAACTTTGAATTAAATCACACTCACAGTGGAACCTCGGCATAGGGATTTAATTCATTCTGGAGGCGAGTTTTTAAGGCGAAAATTTGTATTGTGAAATGAATTTTCCCATAGGAAATAATGTGAATGCAGATAATCCGTTCCAGCCACACGAAAATATGACCAATATTCCCAATATGAAGCGTATGTAAACTGTATGGCTGCTTACAAAGAACTGACACAAGCCGAGCATTCCATGTCACGGATCCTCACAGGAAGTCGTGCCACCAAGCTTGGGCTAAAAATAGAACAGACCGCCCACGCCACCGATCTGTCACCAACAAAACACCTGAAAAAATCAACTAGCTGTTGAATGAAGGCAATGTTGGTGTCGTGGGTTGACTATTTCGAAACAGTTTTCACCGACTGAAAAAAAAATGTGTAAACTTTGGTTGGCTTCGCTTGGCTTTCCACTGATGCAACCAAGTTTTGGTTGCAAAACTTGAAATAAAATTTGGTTCATCTTGTCCACATATACATTTTATTCTCATTTATACAAATAAGGAAGCTTGGAGAGAAGCAGCGGATATTCTTAGTGTTAATGTCGTTGACTTTAAAAGGCTCCATCACACCACCCCATTGTTAATTATTTTTCCGGAACAGCACATTCAGAACATACTCATACTTTATATTTATGTGCACTTGGAATTACTATCTTAATCAATTCCTCTGTGGAATTATGATCTGTATCTGTAGCTGTAGGATCAGAAATAAAACATGAGAGAAGCTGATAACCAAAAGATGCTAGTTGTCTTGTGATGATCGAGTGGAAAGTTCCACTCGAGCTTTGACCTCGCCCTCAAGCAAACTTCCTGCTTGTGGGCTTTGTAGTGCAAAATGCTGAACTGGATGCGTTTCTTATCTTTTGGCTTTTAAAGTTCAGTAAATGTCATTGTACATAATAAAAGCAGCATTACACACCAGAGTGACATTTAGTGCTACTGCGGCGTGACCAAACAGCCTTAAAAACAAACACACACACACACACACACACACACCAGCCTTTATGTTTCATTACGGCCTAATTCATCTTTATCTGTGTCATGTATATCAAATACAAAGTGGAATTTTTATTTCAGCCCCTAACTAAAAATGCATCAGCATAAGTCACTTTATAGTATTTTGGGGCTTTAGTGCTCTAGAAGTCTGATTTAACAGCATTGTGGTGATGCGTAAAAAGTTTTAGTGGCAGAAAAGAAACACTGCATTTGGAAGTGTGTGTTTCCAGAAGCAGAACAGCAGAGTTTCCAAATGTCGCAATACACAACACACATGCAGACCAGCCTGATTATTTTATCTTAGGGTATTGAAAAATCTCACAGGTTTTCTTTTCACAGTTGTTTAAAAAAATTAAGTATGGAGTAAAACATAACGGGGTGTGCTGTTACAGAAAAATAATCAACAATGAGGTAGTGTGATGAAGAGGAGTTACTGTTCCAATTAAAGTTTAATATTTTTCCATAAAATGGGATTTGAAGAAAAGAAAAAAAAAAAATCAGTGGTTTTAAAAATTAAAAAAGCTCAATTAAATAAAAATCAAATGAATGCCATAATCAGTAGAATAAAAAAGTTTTCATTTAGTTAATTATTTAAATTTAATTTCAGTTCTCAAGTTTATCTTATAGGAGACTGCGATCCTTTCACAACTGAGGGTTTAAATGGAGTTTAAAGAAAGAAAGAAGCACATTGTTATATTTTTAAAGAAATGATGATTTGTACAATAGTCGAGAGCTTACTTTCTGATCTGGCTTGTTTGAAGAGAGCACAGACACGTTTCCTAATCTCCGTCATGTCTTTCTCAGGACCCTCAGATCGACAACCCCAGCTCGTCCAACTCCATCTCGGGGAACTCAGCATCTCCGTCAGGCTTTAACACTCTGCTGCTGCTGCTCAGCTCTTTGCACTGCTCCCTGCCGCTCCTGTCACCCAACCTGCCACCGCTGTTGTAGCCACCAGGCCAATGCAACACATGGACGCTTGTGATTTGTATTAAAAAAAAAAAATCTCTGATATATGTTCCAGGTCTACCTGTTGTAATCACCTTCTCTCACCGTCTCCTCTCTGTATTTTTACGGCTCTGAGTTTTATGAGCTTTTGGTTTATGCAAAAGTGATTTTTGGTGTAACGAGTTCTCGCTCCGTTTTGTTTTTTTTGTTGTTTTTTTTGTACCTGGAGATGAACATCGAAAAAAACAATGTGCGAGATTTGTTCTTGCAACTTTCGAGATGAACCATAATCTGGTCTCGTAGGTGAGAGACCTGACGTTTGACACGGTGGTCGTGATGAGTGGCGGCAGCTTTCTTAAGTGTTTGACGAATCTCATCTGTGTTTTTGCGTACGTTGTGTGCAGTATTATGTGCATTGACTTCTAAATAGCACACAAAGCAGAGGCTCACTGGAAGGTTGTGTCGGTTTTCCCTATGCTTAGCATAAACACACAGTGTCAGAGACTTAGAGTAACTTTTGGAGGCACAAACAAAGTCCAAGGAAGATTTGATTGCTGGGATTTCTGTTGTGCATGAATATTCTTATAAAATGACTGCTTTCATAGCTTTAATTATTCTGATTATTTGGGGGCATAGCTATTCGTACATGTACAGTATCTATTTTCAGATCCTGCTTTGGGTCAGGAAGACTTTTTGGGGAGTGTTTGACCACAGAGAGTCTGAAAGAGAGTGCTACAGTGCCTGGGTCAGTTTGGCAGTGCCAGTTAAACTGTGTTGAGCTGAGTGCCTCCAAGTCTATAAACAGTCACAACTGGTGTATATGATTTTCTCACACTCTTAGATTCTGATGAAACTTCACTGCATTTCTAGCCGTCACCAGTCCAAACGCGTCTGTCCTCGAAGTGCACATTCATAATGCCTTTAAAGTGTAGACCCTGCTTGGACCCCTTTTGTCCAAATTTATTTATATTATATTTGTTTTTGTTTTTCTTTGGGTTGTAATTCCAAGCATTACAGAAGGAGACTGCGTTATGGCTGTATGCTCAATTCAGAGCTTGATCTTAACCAATCCGACTTTAGAGCCATACACGCTCACAAAGCATGTGCAGCTTGAACAGCCGTTGCACATTTGAAGCATTTATGACATGATCTTTGGCTTTTTTTTTAGGATGAATATTACACAAGAAACACATTTACGCAACGCTCTCTTTATTTACCTGGCAACCCGGATTTTATTAAGAGACCTATCTATTCAAAATAGACTGAGAAAATATGATTTGATACTACAACATCTTCTCCTACTGCATAAGATCGTACCGACTTGTTCAGATTAAGATATATACACACTATATACAGGAACAGACTCCACCTATAACGACTGCTGCCCCAAAGTGTACAACAAAGATTTTCATTGAATACTGAAGTATTGTTTAAAACGTGAAGATTAGGAAAAGAATTTTATTTTTGTATCTTTTGCATTGTGAGTTTCTTTTATCACAAATCTCTTATCCATGCTACGTTATATGGGTTATAAGCATTGCAAGTAAAGCTTTTCAAGGTGGCATTAGCAGGTCTAGCTGAGCATTTTTGGGGCAGATGCATTGCCCTGCTGTGGTGTAAGGGCTACACTGAGTGTACAAAACACAGTTCTTTTTTCCTCCCTTTTTTTATTAGAGCTGCCTGCTAATCTGCACAATTCATTTCTCTTTCAACAGCAGGCCAGTTTCAGCTAACATCTTTGGGGTGGAGGATCATTCCACAGTAACAAGCTTAAAAATGTCCCAGCATTAGTCAGTTTTTTTATCTTCTCTCTCAATTCATTTTCATTTCTTTATATTTTTTTTTGTCTAAATTCAATTTCAGTACCAGAGAATGTAAATACCAACAAGTATTAAGAAGTATAAAAATAGGCAGAACAGTTACTTATCCTCTAAATAATATACCACAATATTTCAGATGAAACACTTCTACAGGCAAATCCAAAATTATTGGCACCCTCCTTGAAAAAAAAAATGTTGGATGTTACAGCAGGTTTGAACATAAAGGAATGCTTTAAAGTTTTCTTTTAGAGTATGTTTAATAACATCAATGCAATTTGTAGTGCTATATTTTGTGAGGTTATTATTTTAATGATTCCTAAATGGCTATAAATAACACAATTTGAAGGGTTTTTTTCCCCACTTTGCACTGACGCTTCACATGACCACTTTTAACTAGTAGTAACTCGAATCTGAGCTTTAATGCATATTCATCTTTAAATGTCCAGTTTCATGATGTCACTTAACTTTTCAGACCAGAGAGCATAAATAAAATGAAAACAAATCTGTAAAAAGCTTCGAATATGCTACACATTTTTCATGAACAGCCTTCAGCTTAATAGTTTAGATAACTCCTAAGTGATTGACTGCAACAAGCCACAACAGAGGATCTGTTACAGAAACTTCCAGAAGGTTCTGAAGATGTTTTAAAAAGTAGAGTCACTGACGGTTTAAGACATCAATTATTAAGACACTGATCAGTTCTGCTACAGTATTTTAATTTTGTTTGTTTTTTTTGCTGAAGGAAAAGCAAATAATTTTCATGTTTCTTTTATACAACTACATTTTTTAACATATGTCTTTTTTGAGTGCTAATATTTCTGGAGTTCACAGTCGCTAGTTTGTGCCATGTCTTGACAGATCATAGTACTAAAGGCAAGAACACATGCACAGCACCTCTCAGATAGATACAGGAGTATTTTTCATTGTCGTTCTTTCAGGTTTGGTCTTACAAAGTCGTTTGTCAGTAGTTTTCATCCATTTCTCACAGTCTTGGTACTGACCTCACAACCTCTTTGCCTTTTTTCATTTATACAGATCGAAGCGGATGGACCAGTTAAAAAAAAAAAACAGCGATTATAGTATTATCTAGCTAATCAGTTTCAGGAAATAAGCACACTTTCTAGTGTTCTGCACACTCAGTGTATCCTGCAAAACCTGATTCTGCTTTCTGCAAATTTGGGTCAGAACATGATGAAGCAAAAAATAAAAAAAAATCAATAATAAATTAATAATAAAAATTATAATAAAAAAAAAAAACCTTTACACACCCACATTATAATGGTTGATAAAATGAACGTCTTGTTTATAAATAAAAAGGTTTCCCCTCTGATATATTTCTTCCTAGCTTGTGAAAATGTACAAATAAATATTATATGAAAACTGATTAAAATGGTGACTCATCCAACAATATAGTGTGTGTTTTTTCTCTTTTTTTTTAGCTTTGGGAGATACTGTTACTCGTCAACAGATGTGGTGGAAGGTGAAAAGCTTCAAGGACCGCAGTTTATTTAACTGTAGTTATCGTGAATTGGTTTCCTTTGGCATTACAAGTTAACAAGAGAAATATGAAAAATAAATGCAATGAAATATGTAAACAAAATAGAGAATAAAATCAATTATTCAGAAAAAAAAAAGTTTGTACAGAGCATATAGACTTGTAAAGGAAATATATATACACACACACACGTGTATATACTTTTGTGAATAAAACGCAGCAATAAGGACACTAAATACAAGGAACTTGAATGCTACCTGGATCTACATCTGGGTAATAAGAGTTCAAAATGATGAAAGAGTGCAATACTCAGTACACACCAAGCCAAGCCATAACCACTAAACAGACCAGGATGTAGCATGTAAAGGAACAAAGTTTTTGTAAAGGTATTCAATATCCTCAAGACTCCATTTTACTATACAGTCCAAAGTAAAATATATGTAAGAAATAAAGATAAGGAAATAATCGGGTAAGATGTGGGTTGATGATGGTTTTAGGTGTGGTAAGAATTTTACCCTTGTTCCTATTAGCTGGGGATTTTTCTACCTGTTATTAGTAGTTTAAAGAAGATCTGTGACTAATCATCTGGTCATATTATACATTTATTTTTTTAAACGTCAAGCCAACCAAAAGTAACTATAGCTAAAGCAATAAAACACAAGAAATTGCATTTAAATGTTCCGAAAGTCCTGAATTTATAGAAATCCAGATGTGGATTTAGATCCTTAAAGATTGGGTCAGAGGTGACCCAGGTGAAGAAAAGTAAAGATAAATGCAGTACTAATTGTACTGATGGTGTTCTGTATAAGCAGATAGGTGTATAGGAGACATGAGATAAGCATAAGAAAGGCTTTACACTTATAGCAGAATTTCTTGGTACAAATCTCATGATGCTAGATGAGTGTGTGTGTGTGTGTGTGTGTGTGTGTCCGTGTCCTGCACCCTGCCTTGACGCCCAATGACACCTGAGATAGTCACAGGCTCCCCGTGGCCCGAGAATAGATCGGATAAGCGATAGACAATAAATGAATGAATGAATCCATCTGCTCCGAATCTATAACAGCGTTTTGGGATGAAAAGTCTTTCCAGTGCAAATGTTGGAATATTCAGAAATAATGAGTAATAAGAAGCCACTGTTGATAATATAGTAGTAATAATTGGTGGTGTAACAGGGATGCCTTAGGAGCCTTAGGATTCTGGGTAAACACAACTACCACCAAACACTCTCATAATGAACAGACACCTCATGCAAGTCTAATCACTAACCTTCAGGCAACAATGTTTTGTGGAATATGAAAACGATATTTGCGTTGTGAATATTTGCCTTTCTAAGACATTCTGTTTGTGTGGGTTTTTTTTTTTTTTAAAGACCACCTTTATGTTCGCTTTGGAAGGAACAAAAAAACTAAAATGCCATAAAAATTACTATGCAAACATCTTTTTGCTCTTACGTTCACAAATCCATTCTTGATTTTTTTTTCTATCCTCTATTTGGTCCAGTAACCTGGGAGAATGACACCGTGTTATTTAGTAGGATTCTAGAAATGACTTGGTTTAATGATAAACATTATTTCAATAAAAGATATTGTAAAATGTTGATATGGAAGTTTTCTATAAGTATACAATGCACAGAGTTTCCCATATCAGCATGTTGAAAGCCAGGTGCAGGAACCCAACCTCTAACAGAAACAAACTTTCTTTGTAAAGATTCTCCAACATTACATCAAACTAAAATGTTTAACAAGCATGATGTCGTTCCATAATAAATAAAAAAAAATGTCATCCTTGGCAGACTGGAAAAAAAACACATTGGGGTATGCTGTTTTTGGAAAATAATCAACTTTTCAAGAAGTGTGGTCTTGATTCACCTCTCATGAATATTTTGCTGCGACAGCACACCCCATTTTTTTTTATTCCTTATTTAGTTTATCAAATAAAAACACAAAACACTCAATGTCCTTCTAAACTTTTTTTTTTAGACAAATAACCTTTAGAATCTTCTACTCGATGATGTACACTCAAAAGGAAAGAAAAACATCACTGTGACACTCGAGCAGCATGATGCTGTGACAAAGGTGGTATTGTGTTTTTTATCATTTTTAGTTGAGAAACATAAAGGCTGGTCTTTTACAGCAGTGATGAAGCGCATTGTGCTGGCCACCGAAGAACTAGAGGGCCATTCTTCTCATGGAGTGGGTGTATGTGACCCTGAAACAACTCCAGCCTTTGTAGTCCACTTGATCCTCCACCATCAGATGAGGACAATTACCAGGCATAAGTGGAACTTAATTGTGTAAAGATTGAGGTTACAAATGAGTCCATCCATCTTCTGTGTCGAGGTCATCCGTATGAGGGTATTCAAACACAATGAGCAGAGAAGGACTGCAAGTCATGCTGCACTGTAATACTAGTCTTGTGAATGCTAAATGATTAAGAAAACATCACACAGAAAAATAGGTCTGATTCAATTTGAAAGTTCTTCTACAACTTCAGCACATTGATAGATATATCCAAGTCAGAAAAGTGAGTCTACTACTCAATTATCATCTGTAAGAACTCAAACCAGAGGTGGTAAAAGGACCCAAGTTCATTATTTAATTAAAAGTGTGCCATCTGGTAACAGTTTAAAATCCAGCTTTAAAAACTGAAAAAGTAATTTTTAAGAGTAAAGCTACAATAAAGAAAGACTTCTGCCTTAAATCACACACTAATTTCCGTGCCTTTCAATTTTCTAACATGGAGCCCAGCAAATGCGGAAGAACGTTGTGCCAAAAACACCTATAAATGGCTTTAATCCTAATTGTTTAAATATTAGCTTGTATGGTAAACCAGACGATACAAACTAGCTGAATGAAAATAGCTAGCTTTCACAGAACAACCTTCCATTAAAAATCTGATAGATTACAGTGACTGGTATTAAGTCTAATTCTAGATATTTAGGAATATACTGTAGCTGCTTAGCTAGTGGTCACTTTCTGAAGATATGATCAAAGAGATATTATAGAGAAAGTATATATAATCCAGGCTTAAGTTTCCAGCTCTGCTTCAAATGGTGTAGGGTTTACTCCTTTTTATAATCAGAGTACATTTGTAAACTGTCAAAATATGCAATATGGCAGAAATGTATGTAATGAAAATAATCTTTATGAATAGATAGTGGAAACATTGGTAGCTACTTCCAGGTAACATTTTAAATATTCAAGAATACCTTAAACTTGTACATGATGCAGCTTGTATTTTATTTTATCTAGACCAACAGTTTTACAAAATATAATTTGCAATATTTCATAGTATTTCTACAGTAATTGAATTTCTATGATAACATCGTACACAGGAACTGTATGTCGGATACACCATAAACATCTAAAAAGCACGCACTTAGCCTTTCTGTGAGGAGTCTCCATTGTCTGTGCTTTGTAACAGACACAGAGAAAAGCTGTTCATTTGATTTTAATGTTTAACTACAGATTTGTTTATATTTGGGAGAATTGGCCCAACTGGACTCAAAAACATATTGCAGTCATGTTGCAATATTGCAGACAAACAGAAATAAGCCGTGCGCAAGAGTGGTCAAGAATATGAACTTGAGCAATCAAGCATAGTCAGAGTTTCTATGGGAATATACTGGTGCGGGATTAAAAACCAGTCTTCATAATTCAAGTAACAATTTGGCAACTAACTCATTAAAAAACAAGTTACTATAGTGCTCTATGCATTGTGCATGCTTGTCCCTACTTACATCGTAAATTTGTAGCGGTCTTTTCCCTGAAGAATAAAATCGTTTTAAATAATCGTGAACTCCATTACAGATTGACAACTTGGCAAAAAGTTAAAAAAAGCGGTCATGTTTTTGCCCGTAGTTACTTTTCAGCCATTGCTGCTTCCATATGCTAAACTTCTGTGTACCCCTGCTCTCAGACATCAGCACAGATGGCCACACGCATACATCTGTAAGGCAAAACCAGGTTTACTTCAGATGTTGACCCACCGAGTTTTACTGCTTCTGAAAAACGATCCAAATGCCTCTCCATGCAGTGAGACGTTTAAACAGCTGTCTGTAATAACCAAACATATAAAGCGAGTCTTTCAAAACATCTCGCTTTCTTTCCGTGCAAATATTTTCCCGTGAAATCTCAGGACTTTCTCTTCTTTTTTAATGCTGCAAGATCTACTGTATGAACACATATGTTCGGTATATTAATGCCATATGGATGCAGCTATCCTGTAGTAATATATAAGCATGTTGTAGTAATGAGCACTATGGCTTGGTAATAAATATCAATGGACAAAATATTTTGCCTTTTTATGCTGTAATTAAGAAAAGTGTAGCTACAATTTTGGCACCATGTGGATAAATTATCCACAATTAAAATTTCTGACATTAACTAAGCTTTTTGACTGATCTTTATTTATTCATACATAAATGCATGTGTAGTAATAAGACAATATGATGCACTTTTTTTCCCCTCTTTGACACTTACACTTTTCAAAAACAAATATTTTGCCAAATAAAAAAGAAACCATTTTAAAACAAATTCATCTTAAAATGTGGCCATTCTGCTTAAATTCCTAACTCTGTAGCGTTGCATTATTTCCTTACACAGTGAATGACATGCTGTAATCAAGTTGTTGATTATATGCCACAGTGAAACAGACATAAGCCTAATCAGTTTTCAAAAACGTCTAAATATCAGCTGTCAAATTGCCGCAGAATTATTTAGTATTATTTTCAACTGCCAGGAACAATACGCTTCTGTTAGTCAAATGCTGTAACTGATATTTAACATCTCAAATGCAACTAATCTAAAGTGTACTGGCATCATTTAATCTGAAAGGAATCTGTAAATGTAATACTCACTTTGACTTTTGGCAGAACCCAGATTTTTGAAAACCTTTAAGTTGAGATATATGCAGCAAAAAAAAAAAAAAAAAATTCAGGTCAGAAAAGTCTTGTTTTTGAAATAGATAGGAGAAAATGTTCAATTTGACCACAGGAAAGAAACAAAAATAATAGAAACATGTTACATTTGCAGTAAACACAAAACAGACTTACTGAACCTAGAGGCTTGTGCAAAAGAGGCCAAAACCACCTGCTCTTCTTTCACTCATGGCAAAATTTAGTCAAGTTAAACAATGATCACGTAACAAAAACAAGACATGGCTATACACTGTAAGAGAAAAGAGAAATCTATACTGAGATGGTTTGAAACCCGTAGAGACTCCACTCTCACAACCTTGTATTTAAAAACAAAAACATAAGTTATGACTAGGGTTTGTACCGCTCAAAAGTTTGGGATCACTTGCATGTTTCAGCTACAGAGGAAGACTTCATCAGCCAATCCATCTTGTGGGAGATGCTCCAGGAAGCATGGGGTGAAATCTCATCAGATTATCTTGAAAGATTGACAGCTAGAATGCCCAGGCTGTAATTGCTGCAAAAAGGTGGTTTTTTTGATGAAGGAAAAATTTGAAGAAAACATTCATCATTTCCATACAATCATTTCTAACTGTTCTTTTGCTATATTTTCTATTCAGACTAATTTTGTGTGTGTTTCCTGGGAAAACAATAACATTTTTGAGTGATCCCAAACTTTTGAGTGGTACTGTATATGCAATTTTTACTATTTTCAGCTGTGTTGAAGGAATCCATGCAATCATTAAATCCAGCTGCCACATTTAAATCATTACTCTTACAGGACCTGATCCTAGAAAAGCACAAACCTAATACAGCGGTCACTTAAGGGTTAGAATAAATCCAGAAGACAAAAGCACAACTGTGGAGTGTATATAGATTTCTAATGACAACTTGCTATAATAAATACTACTAATAATAAATTAGATGTGACACAGTCCAACATCTGGGTCACTCTTTTGTCACACACACACTCACTGGTGTGATATGCTCATGTTTGAAGTTTCTGCTGTGAGATATGCCCTAGCTAGGGCAACAACTGGAGAGAAAACAAGGATGGAAAGATCACAGGATAGAATTTCAAGTGTTCAGCAGTTAAAGGGTAGCATCCTAAAATGAGTACTTTACTCCTTCCAAAACAAAATCAACAAATAATTACCCTTAACTAATAGGGCTTGGAAGGTCAAGGCAAAAGTGAATGAGTTTAGTATAAGGAGTAATGGTCCTGTCACATTTACACGCTTGTAAACAAATCCTGTCAGCATCTTTACCTCCTTAGATGCTTAAGGGACTTTAAACCACCCTCTAAGGTGCTGAAGAACTTGGTTTGGGAACAGCACCATGCAGGACAGGGGAGCTCTCCAGAGGGTGGTGCAATCAGCAAAGCGTACCAGCCAAACTCAGCTCCTTGACCTGCAGTCTGTCTACAGCAAGCTGTGCTGGACCAAGGCCCAGAGGTTTACGATGAACCTCAGCCATCGAAATAATAGACTGTTCTCTCTGTTGTGGTCAGGGAATCTCCCTGAAGGCAAACACAAAGAGAATGAGGAGGAGCTTCTTCCTGCAGGCCTTTTTGGGTCCTCAACCATTATAATACATACAACTTGAAGTAGAACTTTTCTGAAACATCCACTAGCTCAACCTGATTTTTACACAGCATATATTGCACAAACGATTGCACTTATTCAAAATACAGTCAGTGTTGTATATATTTTCTATGTATACACAGGTATGTGTCTCCTACCTGTACCTTATCCTTTTTTCATGTCACTGAAAGTTGAAAAAAAGCTTTCACTTCATGTTATACTGGGTAAAGTTGTGTACATGACCAATAAACTTTGAATTTGCTTTCATAGCATTGGCTTGGTCATACACTTGGGTACAAGCAAGGGTACTTCTGCTAATTTGAGTGCAGAAACTTGAATAATGAGCTAGACCTTCTGTTCTGTTTGTGTAATTGGGAGAAGACGTGTTGATGCATTTCACTTGCTGCTAGTTCCCAGCTTTTGTTGGTATTAAGCCGATTAAGCATGTGCTGCCCAGGTTTAGTCTGATGAGGGAGCCAAGAGTGGATTCACTGAGCATTTTCTGTTGGGTTGAGCTACAACAATAGAGACATGGAATAATTAAAAGATTATCTGGTAAAGCAGATAGGGGCACAGGGGATGATGTGTTAAAACTGACGTTTGTGTGGCTAATGGGTGCTTGTGACTGGTATATAGGATACTAATTCCAGCTAACAACAATTTACAAATAGATATAAAAGTAGATTTAAATTTAAACTGTGCCATTAAAACAAATATGAGGCAATGTTGATTCATGTTAATAGAATATTCCTCAAATCAGAACAATTATAAAAATAGTTAAAAACATAGTTTAAGCATCTAAACTTTGATTGTTATTAGCATTATTTAAACATAAAACACTGCTATGGCCCCATGAACACATTTGCAATGATAAAGACACATTTTCTGGGTGACCACAGATGTCCATCTCAAATGAATTAATTACAAGGCACAATCAAATCAGGGCATAGACGATCATAGGGCTAAAGTGCTCTTTAGCTAATGGAACGTAAAACCCTCGTTAATGCACAGTTTGGTTGGCTGAGTTGGTTGGATGATTAACCCCAATGATCACTGTTGTTTCATAAATGGAAGCACATGAATAAGTAGTGTAAATACCTTTGAACTTAAGGTTGATTCATTCTCTAACAGTTCTACCACACCACACCACACCACTGTTGAACTCTGATTGGTCCGAAAGACTTAAATAAATATCTATAATTTATAGTAATGCAGATTCACAAAGACCTGTATGAAGAATGAGCTATAGTTAATGAAAAAAGTTAAAACATTTAAAATGTGCTGTCATTTAAAGAATAAAAAGAAATCATTGATGTGGTGAAATTTTCTATAAGGAGACATTTATTTAATACTTACTGATTGGGGTTTCTGTCACGACCGGCTCAGCCCCGCCCTATACAGGGCTCGCACCCGGACCTCCATGGTGCCACGTGCTCCAGCACACCGTGAAAGCACAGACCCAAACACAGGATTCAGTGAAGCACTGTTTTATTTACATAAACACAATACAGGGGAAAGATGAACATAACACTAGACTCGTGGTTACATCAAACCATAAACCCCAACCCACCATAACATCCCCAGGACAGCGATACACAGAACATTGACCCACACCACACATGCACACCAGGATCCCTTATATAGGGAAACACATCAGGGTAATCAGGCACAGGTGACACAATAAGGGTGGAGAACAATGGGCAGGAAACCACACAGACACAAACAGGCTTCCAGGATTCTCCTGCCAGCGCCCTCCCCGGGCCTGGCAGGGAACTGTCCAGCTACTCTTGACAGTTTCCAGTATCAGCATATTGTAGCAGTCAAGTCTAGTTGCAACAATAGGTTTTATGCCATGGGATTCAGTTAACATATAATGGTTTTGGAGTTTTTGTGTACATGTTTTTGTATTATTAACTGCAAGAGGAAGGAAAAAACTGACACTACAGCCATCAGGCATCCCTGTGCTGGCAAACGTGATAGCTCAATTAAGTTATGGGAAAATACTGTATTTCTTCTCTTTAAACTCTAATTGTCATGACAAGTTTTCAAAAAAAGTTTTAGTAATCCATTGTCTTGGCTACTTGTGAGTTTAAACAATCTTCAAGTTGCTTTTATTCACATTTTTAAGGCAGCAGGCGAATTAACTTCTAAGTTTAACCCTATTGAAATGTTGAAATATTTTAGTGTGCTACAGAACAACTGATAGGAGCCAACTTGTTTTGAGGATGCTCCACAACATTAAACATAACTATAAAATAATAAAAGGTATGATTGTGAGAATCTTTTAGAAATAAGGAATTTTAAATTGCTATGGTATAAGAGGAATAAAACACTTCAGGATGTGCAGTTATAGATAAATAAGCTTTGAGGTAGTAACATCAACCAAACTGTTGATTATTTCCTCCAGGTGTTTGCCCTAAGGTTATGTCATCATCAAGCATAACATTTCACGTTATCTTCTCTGTCTGAATCAGAATCTAATACTGGAATTTAAAGAACAGCCCAGAAGATGAGTTTTATATAATTATGTAGTTATTTGAATTCCAGTTATTTGATTTAATGATGAGGGTATTACTGGGTTTCTATTCAGTCTCAATTAAAAGCACATGAAAAACCAGAGGAAGCACCTTTTAGATAGTAAAACAGTGCATCAATACTGTTAACACTACACAAAGGACACATAGCAGCTGCCTCGGTGAGGCAAGCCAGTCTTCATCATACCACCTGGCCCTTTACAAAGAGCCTCCTGAGGTGAAGTGTCATCATGCCACACCAAGGTCAGTCGTCACATTGATGAGCGCTTCCCAGAAGTAATCAGCCACACTCGAGTCTCCAAGTAATTCCAAGGTTACTCTCAGAGGAAACACACTCACCTCCTGTGATTTTTTCTCCCCACTGAGTGATAATGAAGCTGAGAATCATCTATTAAGCATCAGCACTATGAGACCCATGAGACATTGATCAAAGGAGCGAGAGTCATATTTATTTAGTGCAAAACACATTATCATATTGATCACAATAAGTATAATTCACTAAACACTGGCTCAGTTAAAGCTTTGAAGCTAGGAGTCTCAGCAATAATCCATTGATATTAAAGATTTGCTTAATGAGTGCTAGCCTTTAGAATACGATCATTAAACACAACAGTGAGACACATTTCTGCTGCATATCATTACTTGATTTTTTTTTTTTACTCAATTAAATGACAAATCTGACCATATCTGTTTATACTGCTAATTACCAATGGATGCCCTCAGACTATTAGACCTGAATCATTCTCCAGCACCGTAGCCATTTAAAAATACCTTTATGAAGACTATCAAAGATAAAAAATCATTTGTTTTATACAAACTAATTATCCAAAAATGAATGCAAATTTCAGTTTCATCATACAGGAGACATACACAAGACAGAAACTTTGACACACATCACTAAAAAGCAGTGTTAAAATGGCTTAAAAGTGGGGTCAGTGGTTCAGGTCAGATCTGACTTAAATGAACATGAGACTAAATCAACACAAGTTATCCTAACATTTCATTAGCTGCGAATAAGATAGTATATCTGCTAATATCATAAACTCAGGTCACTGTAAATAGGAGGAAAAAAAATAAACACCAGCATCCAACTAATCAAGACAAGACATTTTACTTGTCTATCAACTCAGAAGGCTCAAAAGGCTTGGATTGCATTTAAGCATTCTTGCCAAGGAGTGTGGCTTTGGCAGGAACACTGAAGGGATGGGCTGTGTTTACTGGGATTTAAAGTTTCAGATCAGTTAGATTGCACCAAAATCACTAAATATAGCTTTAAATTATAGAGTAATAGTGCTGTTGTAAGAACCTCACCATTAAATGTCAGCCATTTATGTTTGGCTACTGGCTGACACTACAAATTACATAAATGACACTGAACTCAATGTGAAGCTTCTACGATCAAATTTCTTTGCCAGCATAAATCTGGAACACGAAATGTAATTTTGTGAAATTTTATTGCCAAAGGTTTTGGCAGTATTGTAGCAATTACAGAATACAGCAGCTTTCTTGGATGAAATACTGCAGATTTTTTCTGCAGCAGTGACTCTCAACACATGAGTCCTCAAAGTTACAGATTAACATCATTTTCTTTAGTACTATTACAGTACTATTTTCTCAGTACTGCACTATCCATGTTGAGGGGTTCTGAGAGATGTTAGCCTTTAGTTGTGGTTTTTGACCCAGATAAAACATCCTCACTGGCTTAGACATGAAGCTGAATATATGCCGTTCCTGTCAAACTCCTAAAGAAGGTCAAATGATTGCTTGGAGAATATGTGTTACTCACAGAGTGATATTAGAGATTGTCAGTGAATGAAAAGAAGTACAGCCTCACAGGTGCTCTGCTGCGGATTAATTGACCTTGTTTTCGCCCCGCTGTCCTTCTGTCAGGGTCAACTAGATGCAGGCCACTAAGTCTGAACTGTCTGAAGAGGTCAGTTGTTGTTTTTTTTTGTTTTATACAATATAAAAGAGGGAAAATTAAACTCATTTAATATTTTGATGAAATCAAATCAAATGAAATCATCTCACTAGGGAGATCTGAGAATTCAACAGCAATGTGGAATAAATTATTTTAATAAAGGGGAAAGACAGGTTTGAAGTGGACATGTTCAGGCTAGTAAAATACTTAATAATAAATCTGGAAAACAATTACTAGCAGGTAAACTACATTATTTAATTTCAACATAACCTCCATCATAATGCCTGCCTTTATGCAAAGAATTATTTAGCAATACTAACTAAAAAGCCTTGGTTTAAAGCTTAAGAATTGCAGGCAAATCTATAGTTTACAGATGAACATCATTAGTCATAAAAAAATGCTCTTATTACTTAATAAACCTGTAAATGTAAGAAACAGTAATTAACTTTAAAATGTAATTATAGTGTGAACAAGTGAAGATTTTATATCAGCGCCTGCTTAAATTTATCGTTAAGCATGATGCTTAAAGCTTGAACCCAGCCACTAAGGTCCCTAATTGCTCACAGGGTTCAGAAGCTTTAATGCATGAGGCCATGACCATAGAGCGTGTGGGTCAACGATACATCAATTTAGCCTTATTGCTCACTTATTCCACATTCAATCTCCGGCGTTCATTCGCAATGGATGCCGTGAAGCTCGGCTTTGAAAACAGACAGAGAAAGATTTAAAAAGGCCCAAAGTCAATAATAGCCTTCTCAAAAAAATTGGAAAAAACAAACAGCAGCTAGTCCTCTAGCATCAGAGATTTCTTTCTAAAATACCTGTCCTTATTATAGTATTAAACATCATGCCTCTATCATTCCTTCAGACATAAGACTGCAGAAAGACTAAAATTATCATGCAATCATATTTTGGCAGTTATTTAGCCAAAAAAAACTGCATTTTTTTATTTTCTAGACATGCTAAACAGTTTTGCTAGTAAACCTTGACAGTGTTATAACAAACACAAAACTATTGTCGTTCATCAAGTTTGTAATCCATCCATTTGCAAATCCAAGAAGATGAAGAAAAACAAGAATAGGATGAGATCGAAAACGTTTGGATGAAAGAACATTTTGTCAAAATGACGACTTCCTACTTTCATGGAATTGTGCTGCATACAGATAAATCTTTTGGCTTAAGATGCTAATTGAGCTTATCTGATATGAGTTGTATTACAACTAGATATAGAGGAAAATAGTAATGTGCCTTTCTGAGAAGGCTCAAGTGCAGCCATACACAACCTGTCCCCTTATCTCATGAATTAAATTCTATTCTCTATCTTATGTAATGTTACACATCAATATATCTTTAGAAGCAATTGGCATTGCTATCTAAAACAATTTAATTTCCAGGTCCAAAACTATCGTCCAAGCTGCCTTTACAAAACCCTAATCAATGATCAGAATCAAAGCATAAAGATATAATGTCCTTTATGGAAGCTGGGCTCTGACTCTAGTGAAGTATAAGGAATTGTCCATAAATTAATGCACAAGTAAGTAAATAAATAAGATGTAAATGAGTGCTAAGGACACAATAAGGAAGTATAAATTACAAAAGGTTTATCAGTAATTATGATATACTGTACCCACTGCACTATACCTTATTATAAGTAATGACTTTGAACTTCAAAGATCTTGGTTAATTTTAATGAGAATATATTTCTGAATTCCCAAAATGCCATACAGGCATGATAGCACATAACGAGATGCTCCTTAGACTGTTAGCAATTAGAGTCAGTAAAGTCCAATTTTAAAAAATACCTGGTTTACACTTAGACACTATCTATGTATCTAAAACACTGAGATGTTGCAAGATTTTTTTTTTTTCTTTTTAAACCCAGCCATTAAAAATGAATTAAATCTTGATCAAATCTTGGTGAGTGAGAAGCACAAGGATGCTGACAAAGCAGCTAGAAAGATGAGATGAAGTGAGGTCATTATATATATATATATATATATATATATATATATATATATATATATATATATATATATATATATATATATATATATATATATATATATATATATATATGCATATCTCAGGTCAGATATAGATAAATGAGAAATGAGCTTTTTCTAATGTTTTATACAGCCATACAAAGACAAGACCTCTCCTTGTACCATAAAAATAATTGGATAAAATTACCTAAACATGAAAAACCCTTTCAGTTTTGATACATTTTGATTTTGGTCCTGATGAGAGAGGCTGGGATGAAGGTGAGTTAGGGAACAAGTATGAGTAGAAGGAAGATGAAGATGATGAATTTGGTGTGCACTGGAATCTGGCACCCCACCAGAGCTCTTCAGTCAGAGATGCACATACACAAGCACTTGCTGCACCAATGGAACAGCTTGTAATCTCTCAAACAGTGTGCATGCATGTTTTATTAGAATTAGGTGTCTCATAGTCAGAGTAACTGTATACTTGTGATATGATCATGTGAAGCTGAAGAAGTTTACCAGATGTAATGCTGTTTTGTTGTTAATCACACTCACAGGCAAAAAAAATGTATTGTTTTGGTAATAAGTTCAACAACAGCCTTGAAGAACAGACAAATTTACAAAATCTATAGCAATCTACATATGAAGAACAAGTCCTGGGTAGATCAAGGCTGGATTTTTTTTTAATCAGACCGGAGCATGTAAACAAGCACATCCCATTGATACGTAAGCAGATTTTGTATTCTGCAGTTGGAATTTCTTTGAAAAAAATCACCCTCTCCCACACTTAGCAATTCTGGAGTCTGTGGACAAGAGACTACTGTATCACATGGAGTGACAGACTTGTATACAACTCAACATTTTGATTCGATCCATTTTCTTAGACGCATCAAGAATTTAGTTGTGCTATTGTATAAAGGGGAAAAAAAAGAGCACTTTTATTTAATTTTTCTCCCACTAAAATGTTCATCTTGGTGTTGTGTGACCTGACATTAAAATTAAAAGATGTTCCATTTTTTCCAATTCTTATTTTCCAGTATCTCACCATTCCTTAACTTGAAACTGGATATCTTCTGTATATCTATATCTAAGACTTATTCATATCAATACCTTTATTTCCACTGGATAACTGTTTCATATATGTAATGCTCTACACCATGCCTCCACCACATACTGCTGAGCTGTAGTATCAGTTCACTAATAATCAAATAGTGATATCTACTGACACAGTGTAATGTGATCTACCCACACATGTTTAAAGTGGAATTAGATAGACAATCTGAGAGCAGAAGACAAGAAACCAAACCAACCTTCACAAATTGATTATAGCACAACAGGAGAATGATCAGTGCTTACCTTGGTTATCCAGTGGTTTAAATACAATACTTGTGTAGTTCCCATGCATTTTGGTCTTGCTCCATATACAACACAAATGGCTGAGGTGGATGAACATGTGTATGAAGTTCTTTAGTAGTGTTTATTCAAGAATCATGGTCATGATCTATAACAGAGGGCAGAATACTGACATTTAGTGTTAGAGTATCTTTTCCAAAATTGGTAAGAAAAGTTTTAAGAATTAAATGCTAGAATGCATACAGAAACCCAAGCTGTCTTATAAGATATTATTAGTATTTATATGTATTAACACTGCCTGTAAATAACTGGACTACTAACCACAGACAGTTGTGGCATTTTTGGATTTTAAAAGTTGTATAAGAGCTGTAGCCTATAGGACCAATGATTATGAGGCGGGAATACACCCTGGATTGAACGCCAGTTTATCTTCGGGCACCATGCACACACATTCACACATTTAGATGCACCTGGGGCAATATACATGTAATTTAAGCCAACCAACTTACTGGTAATCAGAACAACTGGAAAAAGCCCACAAAGACACAGGAAGATGTAAAACTTCACAGTGACAGTAAACAGACATCAGGTCAAACCAAGGGCCACATTTTTTATGCTGGTATCAGACCAGATATCACCAAGATAGTGAAAGAATTTCATAAACACTGACTTTCCAATTGCAAAAATTAGAATACAGTAAAATTCCACTCTGTACCATTTGGGTTCTTGGAAGCATTTCAGTCTTCTGCACTCCGATACTTCGCTTCTAAATCTTTGTGCTCCTTCATGAGTAGAAGCTCATGAAAGCCAAAAAACAGTATCTGCCATTTATTCTAAAGTGCTGGTTCTAAAGACAGACATTTACAACATTTACCAAACTTGTCAGTAACAAAAAAAAAAAAAAAAAAAAAAAAAAAAAGTGGTATGCATCACAGTAGAGGTCAGTGAATAGTTTGATGATAACCAGGATGCTATGACAGCTAGAAAAGTAAGCATTCTGATCAGCATCCTTAGAAAAAGTGGACTAAAAGTGGACTGATTCTGGGAAAAATGTCTGACCTTACATCAGACCCTTCTATACACACAAAGAGAGTCTCTCTCTCTCTCTCTCTGGGAACAAATAGGTTTTGTGCTGCTGGCAGTCTTTAGATAATCTTGTGCCTTTGAGCACAGCAAAGATGAAAGCTCAGAATCTTCAACAAACACTCCAACAAGCATTGCTCATCATTCACCACTTCACTCACTTCCTGTCTCCTCCTTTCAGCACTGAAAAAAATTGCCCTAATTCATGCCAGAAGTCAATTTTACATTCCGCTCAGGGAAGTTACAGCTGAATGGTTGAGGTTTTGGGCTAGTCCCCAAAAAGTTTTTTCTTTATATAAAAGGAATTTATAATACTGACCTAGATCACAGACAGAGGGCGCAGCCACCACTCCAGTGGTATGCTCTCCCAGCGAATATCTGCCAATGAATTATATTAAGTTTCCTAGATTTTTAAGTCTTTTTTTTTTTTTTTTTTTTTAATTTTTAGCAGAAATGAAAAACTTCACAAAGTGTGTTTGGCAATTTGGGTTATGTATGGCAGTGAGTGTGACCAGGTGAGTTCCATTAGTAATCAGGTAACTGTGAAGGGATTGGTGTTTTGCTTGAATATTTGTGATGAGGTCATGGACAGAGCATCATGGGGGTTGTAGTCTGCAACTTTGGAAGTTACAGACACATGGATGGCTATATAGAAGATATATATGCCTATGTTTATTCTTTAAATGAAGTTGTAAAGTGACCTCAGTTATATAAAAAGCATTTAGTTGGTAACAATTCAAAGCTGCTTGGAATAACACAGCCATTGCTGTTGCTTAGCAACCCTTGGTCAGCAGAATGGTACAGGTTTGGTGCATCATGCTGTTAACTGTGTATGATAAGAATGCTTCTATGCTTAAATGTTTTTTTTAAACCAGTCTGCATAGTTGGAGCTATGTTGTGTAAGTATGTAATACTTGGAAATGATGTGTTATAGGAAAATAATCAGTGAGTGGGTGGAGTGGTGCACCCTGATGCAGGGTCTGAAGTTCATCTTCATTGTCTACCGCTTATCCGAACTATTCTCGGGTCACGGGGAGCCTGTGCCTATCTCAGGCATCATTGGGCATCAAGGCAGGATACACCCTGGACAGAGTGCCAACCCATCGCAGGGCACACACACACACACTCTCTCATTCACTCACACACACACAATTTAGAGATGCCAATCAACCTACCATGCATGTCTTTGGACTGGGGGAGGAAACCCCCGAGGCACGGGGAGAACATGCAAACTCCACACACACGACGGAGGCGGGAATCGAACACCCAACCCTGGAGGTGTGAGGCAAACGTGCAAAAGTGCTAACCACCAAACCACCGTGCCCCCCTTAGTCTGAAGTTGTTTATTTTAAAATATCACAAACTAAAGTGTTTAGTTTCTTTTATTGTAAAGTAATGTGTCCACCCTAACATTTTAGTTATTAAAGAACAACACATCAAATTTATTTGTTTGGAGTTACATTTAAGGTTGTGAAATGTCCAAATAAGTGGTTAGTTCCTGTTATCACTGTGTTAGAAACAGTTATTCCCTCACCAGGCTCTATTTTTCTAGATCTTTAAGTGATTGTTGCTTTCAGCTGCTCCCTGTTTGGGGTCGCCACAGCGGACCAACTGGTCCGCACAACAACTTGGCGAATGTTTTACACCAGATGCCCTTCCTGACGCAACCCTCCCATTTTTCCGGGCTTGGGACCGGCACTGCATCCAGTGGCTGGGATTCGAACCCGGGCCTTCCGCATGATAGGCGAGAAACCTACCACTGAGCCACCAATGCCCTTTCTATCGCTTTAAGTAAAAAACAAAAAACAAAAAAACACAGCTTAAAGCAAAAAAATAATAATTCAACACCTTCTGAGGAGTGAGAGATGAGAATTCAACAATACTGTAATATATTAGAAAATAAAAAAGAAAGAAATGGCAGGGATTAATCATAACTTTTGTGGGATCAAAGTTTTTCAAGAGTATCTGCAAGAACATGCACAGTTTCTTTAGGGTGGGAATAGGACACTTGTAATATGAATGGGCCTCTCCAGACAGCAGTAAAAACAACCTCTTTATGCAGTTAACAGTCATCTTTGTAGCCAATGGCTGAACAATGTACAAATCACAGCAGAACTATCAAGCCTGTCAATGTACATCAGATCACTAAGGATGTGTGCCCCATGGAGTCTGTATGCACACTGGCAAGTACAAGAAATCTAGCTTCAGGGATGTGGATACATTCACTATGATTGGCACTTGACTTTGGCAGCCTGATTTCAGGTATCAGCACTATCTGACTCTAATTTACTCGCTCTTGCCCCTCTGTCTGTCTCCATAACGCTGTTCACTTCTATACTAATGCTCCTCTGTATCTCTCTTTCTGCGTGCTACTTGTCTCGTGTCTCTGTATATCGCCTTCCTGCTGCAGTGCTTGTTACACCTTGCTCACATTTCAGCTCATTTATCACAGCAAAGCAGATACGAGAGAGGAGAACTAAAAGATTTACACAGTGGTCGTCAGTGACTTTTCTTTTTCGACATGAAGTCGGTGGATGATGTTTCTGGATGGCTGAACTGTGAAAACAAAACTTTTGTAGTGTACTGTAGGTCTGTAAACTCCAGACAGCAACTGTCTAATGTGTGTTTGTGTGTGTGTGTGTGTGTGTGTGTGAGAGAGAGAGAGAGAGAGAGAGAGAGAGAGAGAGAGATAGAGAGAGAGAGAGAGAGAGAGAGAGAGAGAGAGAGAGATTTGTGGGGTATGAAATTCATGAAGAATATGATCTCTTATTGTGTGCAATATAGGAGAAAGCTAGAGGACAAGAAAGGGTCGGGACAGCAATTAACAGGGAGGAAGGAAAAGAGACCGAATCAGTAATCTGTAGTGCTTAATACAAATGCTCTAATTAGAACCCATTTTAACCAGAAAACTTAGAAGAATGTGTCATTTAAACCTGTCAAAATGACAGCAATGAATGAATCACTATAAAAGACAACTAAAAGATAATTAAGACTCATGTACATCAGTACTAAATAAACAAGCATTAGACACTAAACATATAAACCCCCTAGCTGTGTTACTGATAACGTTGCTAGGAATAAAACATAAAGGGGTGTGTCTGGGTAGTGTTACCATTATTACAGATAATGCTGTGCAATGTCTACAAAGCAAGTTTGCTCCTGTTACCACTTACATTATAACAGCTACAAACAGTCACAAATGACAATAACTAAGTAAACACAAGTTTTACATGAATAGTACACAACACAACACTTACACTGATTGTTGTTCCACAGTTATTTTGGTTAAATGTTTGCTGTGTAGACCTCAGTTGCTTAGAATTCCTCCCTGGCTAATACAGTACAATATTCAACTTTTGTAAATCTCAGCTTTATACAGCAGATTAGTGTATATTTTATCCAAACCTAGATGCCCTTAAAAAAATTAATTACTGAAAAGATGAGAGGGTGAACTGAATAATTAAGCTGAAAAAATGCAGCTTTAACACAGATGGAAAACAAGAAGTTTAATACAGGTGTACATAATGATTTTAGGGGGCAGTGTTGGGGCACAGTGATGCAGTGGTTTGCATGTTTACCTCGCACCTTCAGGGTTGGGGGTTTAATTACCACCACTTCTCCTTCTGATTCAGGGTTTTCCTTTGGGTAATCCAGTTTCCTCTCCCAGTCCAAAGACACAGGTTGTAGGCTGATTGTCTAAATTGTACATAGTGTGGGCAATTGAAGCATGCAGTCCTGGGTGCCCACTCGTCCAGGGTGCCCACTGCCTTGTTCCCCAAGTTCCATAGGATAGGTTCTCATAGAGCATGGTGCAGTGCAAGAAGTGATTAGAGTTTTGAGGTAAGAGGGTTCTGGTCCATTTTTGGCTTTGTAGGTGAGCATCAGTGTTTTGAATCTGATCCATGCAGCTACTGGAAGCCAGTAGAGGAAGCACAGCAATGGGGTGGTGTTGGAGAACTTAGGAAGGTTAAAAGCATCGGCACTTTCCAAAGGTCGAATTGCATTAGTGAGTTTTACGCAAATGCACCAAGTTTTACTCTTTAAAAAAAAACATCTACTTGTCACTTAAAACAATTCAATTTTCAGCCACTACCCTACATGGATGTGAAATCACTTGAACAAGCCTACAGGATTTCTATAACTGTATACTCAGAACAGGTAGCTTCTCAAATTGTGGTACTGCCCAGATATAATGGTACCTGGTCGCTGTATTACATGTACTGTGGGTAAAGTTATTTCAGAGACATTTTAGAGATCCAGATTGCACAGTGGACACACTGCTGAAACTATTAATTTTTAAGAACTAAATGTTTACAGCCACAAAATATAATACTGTGCATCATACAAAGCTATATTCTTATTCATCATGATCACAAATTTAATAAAAATTTCACATGAATCAATTCACAGAATTTGGATAAATTCCAACTTGTCAAGCTTGTAAGAATTCCAACAAATTCAAAATGAGATCAGAAGAGAAGAACTTTTCTTTATATCTCAGCATCAGTACGCCATGCCAAGTGACCTATGACAACCCAACCTTGTGAAAAATTTGAAAGAATTTTAGTGGATTTAATCCCAGATCTTTCAAATCTAGCCATGGGGGTCACAGTCCAGTGACTTCTGTGCCGGTCCCAAGCCCGGATAAATAGAGAGAGTTGAGTCAGGAAGGGCATCCGGCGTAAAACATTGCCAAATTTAACCATGTTGACCTACAGGGCGCCGGTGGAAATTGGGTTACTGTTGGTCGAAGAAGTAGAGGAGGGAGGAGAGTGCACAGACAGAGAGAGAAGAGGAAAGGTAAGAGTGTAGGACTGAGAATAGGAACTCTGAATGTTGGTACTATGACAGGGAAAGGTAGAGAGCTGGCTGATATGATGGAGAGAAGGAAGGTGGATATACTGTGTGTACAGGAGACCAGGTGGAAGGGTAGCAAGGCTCATAGTATAGGAGCAGGATTCAAGCTGTTTTATTATGGTGTGGATAGTAAGAGAAATGGGGTAGGTGTGGTCCTGAAGGAGGAGTTTGTGAGGAATGTTCTGGAGGTGAAGAGAGTGTCAGACAGGGTGATGAGTCTGAAGTTAGAGATTGAAGGGGTGATGTTGAATGTTGTTAGTGGTTATGCCCCACAGGTAGGTTGTGAGTTAGAGGAGAAAGAGAGATTCTGGAGTGAATTAGATGAGGTGATGGAGAGTATTCCCACGGGTGAGAGTGGTGATAGGAGCAGATTTTAATGGACATGTTGGTGAGGGGAACACAGGTGATGAGGAGGTGATGGGCAAGTTTGGAGTTAAGGAAAGGAACCTTGAAGGACAGATGGTAGTGGACTTTGCTAAGAGGATGGACATGGCTGTGGTTAACACTTATTTTCAGAAGAGGGAGGAGCATAGAGTGACTTACAAGAGTGGAGGTAGGAGAACACAGGTAGACTACATCCCATGTAGAAGAGGCAATCTGAAAGAGATTAGTGACTGTAAAGTGGTGGTGGGAGAGAGTGTAGCCAGACAGCATAGGATGGTGGTGTGTAGGATGACTTTGATGGTCTGTAAGAAGAAGAGGTCAAAGATAGAGAAGAAAACCAAGTGGTGGAAGCTGAAAAAGGAGGAATGTTGTGAGGAATTTAGACAGAAGTTGAGGCAGGCTCTGGGTGGTCAGGTAGTGCTGCCAGATGACTGGGAAACTACAGCAGAAGTGATCAGGGAGACAGGGAGAAAGGTGCTGGGTGTGTCATCTGGAAGGAGGAAAGAAAATAAGGAGACTTGGTGGTGGAATGAGGAAGTTCAGGATAGTATCCAGAGGAAGAGTTTAGCCAAGAAGAAGTGGGACATGAACAGGACTGAAGAGAATAGACAGGAATACAAGGAGTTACAGCGCAGAGTGAAGAGGGAGGTGTCTAAGGCCAAGCAGAAGGCGTATGACGAGTTGTACACTAGGTTAGACACTAGAGAAGGAGAGAAGGACTTGTACAGGTTAGCTAGGCAGAGGGATCGAGATGGGAAGGATGTGCAGCAAGTTAGAGTTATTAAGGATAGAGATGGAAGGGTGCTCACAAGTGAGGAGAGTGTACAGAGGAGATGGAAGAAGTACTTTGAGGATTTGATGAATGAGGAAAATGAGAGGGAAAAAAGAGTAGAAGGGGTGAACTCTGTGGAACAGAAATTAGATAAGATTAGAAAGGATGAAGTCAGGAAGGCTTTGAAGAGGATGAAAAGTGGGAAGGCAGTTGGTCCTGACGACATCCCGGTGGAGGTCTGGAAGTGTCTAGGAGAGGCAGCTGTGGAATTTTTGACTAGTTTGTTCAACAGGGTTTTAGAGAGTGAGAAGATGCCTGAGTAATGGAGAAGAAGTGTGTTAGTGCTGATCTTTAAGAATAAGGGTGATGTGCAGAGTTGCAGCAACTATAGGGGGATAAAGTTGATGAGCCATACAATGAAGCTATGGGAAAGAGTAGTGGAAGCTAGGTTAAGGAAGGTAGTGGAAATTTGTGAGCAGCAGTATGGCTTCATGCCCAGAAAGAGCACAATGGATGCAATTTTTGCTCTGAGAATTTTGATGGAGAAGTATAGGGATGGTCAGAGGGAGTTGCACTGTGTGTTTGTAGACTTGGAGAAAGCGTATGACAGGGTGCCAAGAGAAGAGCTGTGGTACTGTATGAGGAAGTCAGGAGTAGCAGAGAAGTATGTCAGAGTGGTGCAGGACATGTATGAGAGGAGCAGGACAGTGGTGAGGTGTGCTGTAGGTCAGACAGAGGAGTTCAAAGTGGAGGTGGGACTGCATCAGGGATCGGCTCTGAGCCCCTTCCTGTTTGCTATAGTGATGGACCAGTTGTCAGAGGAGGTCAGACAGGAGTCTCCTTGGACAATGATGTTAGCAGATGACATTGTGATCTGTAGTGATAGCAGGGAGCAGGTGGAGGAAAACCTGGAGAGGTGGAGGTTTGCGCTGGAGAGAAGAGGAATGAAAGTCAGTCGTAGTAAGACTGAGTACATGTGTGTGAGTCCAGAGTAATGGAGAGTGTGGGAAAGAGGTAAAGAAGCGAGTGCAGGCAGGTTGGAATGGGTGGAGAAAGGTGTGGGGAGTTCTGTGTGAGAGGAAAATATCAGCAAGAATCAAGGGGAAGGTGTACAGGACAGTGGTGAGAGTGGCCATGCTGTATGGTTTAGAGACAGTGTCACTGAGGAAGAGACAGGAGTCAGAGCTAGAGGTAGCAGAGCTGAAGATGTTGAGGTTCTCTTTGGGAGTGACAAGATTGGACAGGATTAGGAACGAGTACATCAGAGGGACAGCTCATGTTGGACGTTTGGGGGACAAAGTTAGGGAGGCCAGATTAAGATGGTTTGGACATGTTCAGAGGAGGGAGAGTGAGTATATTGGTAGGAGAATGTTGGACATGGAGCTGCCAGTCAGGAGGCAAAGAGGAAGGCCAAAGAGGAGGTATATGGATGGAATTAATGAGGATATGAAGCTAGTGGGTGCAAGTGTTCAGGATGCAGAAGATAGGGATAGGTGGAGAGAGATGATTCGCTGTGGCGACCCCTGAAGGGAAAAGCCGAAAGAAGAAGAAGAATCCCAGATCTTTCAAATGAATCTCTTTAACCATAACAAATGATAACAGTAACACACAAACCTACAAATGTGAAAACATATTGGATGTGGATCTGATCTATCCAAGCTGTTGTTCTGAGTACGCCTCCTCTTCCTGGCCCTTTTTTGTTCGGTAAAAAGATGATGAAGGCTGATGTGACTTCAGGGAGGTGTTGAATAACTGCAGAGGTCACAGGGCTGGACCATGTTTACTGGTGCTCTAGCCCTTCAGGATCCACAGGGAGACATATGCTTTAGTTCAATGGTCACTGAGTGTTTGACCTGGACTCCACTTAATCAATGTGTTGTCGGGAGGAAATATAGGAGTGCCTAGATTCAGTAAATGGGACAAAAAATGGAGAGCAGGACAATGTTAATGTTATTTAATCCTGCCAAGCATGAGGGGGATATGCAAACAAACAAACAAACAGGTCGAGTGTAGCAAATAAATTGAGCAATCTGCAGAGACTAAAATCAAGGCCAATTTTTTAAAATGGACAATTATGAAATAACATGGTGGACAAATAAGAAAGGTCATAGGAAATGTCTCATGCTCACTAATAAGTTGCTTTAGTGAAAATAGTGCCATCAGCCCCTCATGCCTGTCTCTAACAGCTACGGTTAATAGGTTTAAGTGCCGGCGCATACTGACTAATTATAGCCTACGCCACCTGTGTTTGTGGCGTGTTTCAGAGTGACAAGAGATAAATAAATCTGTTTCAGAGGAAATAGGCTTGCTTTAATCTTCGCAGCACTCAAGCACAGGCTTTTTGAATGAAATTGCTGTAAAGCTGCATTTCGTCCTGTGAGCTTTTATTGATTGCCATTAGCTTTTCTTTAGATGGAACAATTACAATGTCAATATTCAAACAAGTGTGCGTGCATTATGAAAGGGTAACTGAGGTTATGAAATATTTAGAAATATAGAGAAAACTGCTACTCTTCACAGTATCTTTTAGCAATGATATGTATGGCTCTTTTTTATTTTTAGTAATCATATTATTCTTTGTTTATACTTGTGGGAAACATGCATTGTCATCGAGAATTCAATCCCAAAATAGTTTTTCTTTTTAGGAAAATAATATAATAAAACTGACAGCATGGTGGTACAGCCAGTAGGGTTACCTTCACACAGATCCAGGGTCCCTGCTTCGATCCTGGGCTCAGGTTACTGTCTGTGTGGAGCCTCACATGTCCTTCTTGTGTCCATGTGGATTTGCTCTGGGTTATCCGGTTTCCTCCCACATGATGGTAGTTGCACTGTTGACTCTGAATTACCCCTAGGCATGAATTAGTGTTTCTGTGTGTCTATGTGTATGTGTGTTTGTGTAAGTGTGGTGTCCTGTGACACACTCGATGCATCCCTGACCAGAAAACAGCACTTATAGAAGATTAATGAATGAACAAATACACTAGGTGTGTTTTGTGTTAAATGCAGTGTTAAAATCTGATCAGTTCAAACTATTCCAAATGCTTGAATGCATAAAACATGTTCTAACAAGATTTACTGATATTTATGTAAATGTTTGTAAAATGATATATTTCCTGTGCTCTATTTCAGGATTCATGTATAACGTTATCTGGATCATTGCTAATGTCAGTCTGGATATTTTAAACATGCAGCTCATTTTAAATGAATTTTGTTTCAGGAAAAAAATGTAAGTGGCTACATCTGCATTCCTCATGAATATTACAGTTTGATGTTACATTTATGACTAATTGTGCTAATTACACACAATAATCAAAAGGAGATGCTGGACAAACATTTTTAATTAAAAAAAAAAAAAAGGACAAATGGTTCAATACTTGTGACTGGGAAATACTCGCATGGTAGTGGTCAAATTTCCTGAATGATCATTACTTGCTATACCTGATGCTAATAACTTTTTTTCAAAATATCCCTGAACGTGCGAAAACAACAGCAGAAGAGAAACACTCCATGCTTTGTTTCTTTTAGCGAGAGCTTTAATCTCTTTAAAAGCTTTCATTACCAGTCTCATCAAGACTGCTGGAGACCCATAATGCCACAGCATTACATGAGCTGGACACTTTTGGTGCATTTAATTGTAAACCTTGTTAATAGTCTTTTAAATTTAAAATGCAAAGTAGAATGATGGACTCCTCAGTTTCACCCAGGGTGTTAAGAAGTAGAGTAGTGAAAGTCTGTGGAAACCCAAATTAATCAGGCAAAGTGGAAAAGAAGATATAAATCAGAAAGAAAAGAAAATACTGCTGAGAGACGAATAGACTCAGCCCTAAACCTAAAGCTACACTTACGCTGGCAGGCCCATTTAGCTGAAGATTTATCCACAGAATTAATTATTATTTACACCACAGCACTGTTGAATTCTCTGAAAGTGAATCTTAGAAAGTATTTAGTATGTTTCTATAACAGATAATATAATTTTCAGAATTACAGTATCCTCCGTGTTTTCCATCACATCTTCCACCAGGTGAAAGGCTAGGCGCTTATTGAGTAAAACAGTATGCTTTTTCTTGTGTTAGTAGACAGACAAATGCAGCATAAAAGCAGGTCTCACAAACAGGTCAAAAGCAGTTTTCTTACATTTATTAGTAATTATGATGTGCAAGTTCTTATACACTTGCAATGAAAAATGCCCCCATATGAGGGGATGCTTGACTGTAACATAAAGCAGGATAAAGTTCATAAAACGGATTCATAAGTAACAATTTCACAGTAAATGCACATCAGTGCCCTTTTAACTGTGTGACACCAAATACAGATGACTGTGATTTACAGAGAGTAGTGTATATGTGTGAGAGAGAGAGAAAGAGAAAGAGAGAGAGAGCCTGTGTGTCCTTCATCAGCAAGCTGACTATATTAATACCTTCCTGCACAATGAAGAGGAGATTAGTCCTGGCACGGCTCACTTTGCTGAACACAATGCAAGTCTGGCTAGAGTACAAATGAATCAGCTAGTGCACCGCCATTATGCTATTTTGTATTGCAGGCAGCAAAATACATACAGTTTTGCATGCTTTCCCTCTCTTACCAACTCAAATCACCCTTGTCGTCATGCCCCAGCACACACACACACACACACACACACACACACACACACACACACACACACACACACACACACACACACACACACAAAAGAGCAAGTATAAAGAAAGGTGTTTTGGACTTTAATCTCCTTGCTGATATGCATTAGAATAGAGAAGCATCAAAGGAAGCCGTGGCCTAGAATTCCAAACTGACAAGAGAGGCAAGATGCAGTGCAAGACAGAGTGGGTGAGATAGATTAAATGGAAAGACACAGAAAGAGTGGATGAAAACAATACATACGATAACGCTAAATAAAATCTTCTCGTCTCAGTTGTACTTTGCAGGGAAACATTTTATCTCGACTAGGTGGTGTTTCAAGAGTAAGTGAGGGTGAGAATAAAAGAGACTGAAGCAGAGTCAAAGAGAACCTTTTTGAACCTGTTTGAATCTTCTGCAAGTATGATGTATTTTTTTGCTCTTGTGCAAATTTCCAAATGGATACCTTATTTGCATTTTTATCAAGTTACTTTGGCTTTTGTTATAAGCACTATATAAATGAAATCAGGTGCTGTATAAAAATGATGTATGTAATATATGCTGTATATAAAAGTCCTAATTTAAGATCGAACAAGCGCAAGACAGGATTTTCACAAATTCATATTACTGAAAGAAAACTTATTTTAATTTAATATATTATCTTGCAGCATTGGATCTCTTGCTATCAACTCGTAGCAACTGACAATGTACGCATAGCTGTTAGAAAAGCAGTCCACAAATTTAAGTTATCAGAAATGACACTCACACACATATACATCAATACAAAGAATGAAACAGCCTTCAAAACAGGTTTAAACAACTTGTAAGAGTAAGAAATTGTGCTAATTTTATAAATAAAAAAATATATTTTATAAATATAAAAAAACGTCTGCCTCACACCTCCAGGTTTGGGGGTTCGATTCCCGCCTCCACCATGTGTGTATGGAGTTTGCATGTTCTCCACGTGCCTCGGGGATTTCCTCTGGGTACTCCGGTTTCCTTCCCTGGTCCAAAGACATGCGTGGTAGGTTATGAGAATAAATGGTGAATGAGAGTGTGTGTGTCTCTGTCTCTAACAGCTATTGTTTCAACTTCTGTCATGATGTCTATATTTACTAACTAGATCACATAGGATTTTACAGTGAGTATATTTCTGTAGTAGGGTCTGATGGTCACACAGTCTCATTTCCAGTATTGGCTGCTCCAGTGTTAGTGGTTGAAATCATGCAGGCATCCTCATGACTAGCTGGCTAAAAAAGGATGCTTAATTTCCTGGTCTTAATTGTCAGTGGCAAGTTTAATGTGATGTTAAGCCAAAACCACAGCAATTTGAACAAACAATTGTGAGTCAATTTATATGGCTGAAGGTTAAATAAATGCCACATTCACTAAACCTCAAGTTAAATGTTACATGTCAAAGACAGAAGCAAAAGAATACACAAAACCTAAAATAGAACTCAAGATATTGTGCAAAAATGGCAGAGCAAACATGAACTTGTTGCATTGCATTGCACTTAATCACATGTCGGAGCCATTATTTTCCATCTTTTTTTTGGACATGGAAGAAAACAAACACAAAGGCACTGTGAGAACATGCAAAACTCCAGACAAGTTCATGATCTGAATAATACTTGTTATGATTATACTGTTATAAATTAAAATGATGAAATAACGACAATCAGGAATTACTATAGAACATGATTAGGAGAAGGGATCAACCGGAAAACCAATAAACATAGCCACAATTGATGAGAAGCTATTTGAAATTTAAAATGCTAAGGTGTTTTGCCAAGGCAGACCCAGAGCAGGCACTGAGGAAAACAAAAAGCAGTGTAAAGTATTCATGACAAGCTTAACCATTTATGTATTTTCAGGTTAATGTGAATTTTATAGCAGCAGTCTGAAATGTGCATGATAGCTGAAAATGCTCTAGTGAAAATGTGCTGTTGTTTGTTTGTATTTCTCTACACGCCTGGAGTTTCATGTGACCCACATAGAATAGTTGCAGATTTAGGAATACAGTATTATAAATAGCATGTCAGTGCATGAATATGAATGGAGTGCTGCTGCAATGGAGGGGCAAGAGCCAGAGGGAAAGCTCACTTATCACTAATCTCACTTATGTTCATGTAGTGAAGTGTGCATGAGGTGTGTGTGTGATGACCCTGAGACTTTAGGTAAGGTAACAAAATGAGAATTAAAATTACAAAAGCTACATACATGTGTCATGTCTTCGAATGTGCAAGTGTTAGAAGTCTATCAGCAATCCAACATTTCAGATAATTGATTGATAATTTCAGCTGCAAATCACAAATATTACATTACATTACATCACAAGTTTACATGGGGGCTTGAAGAAGCTCCCTGTTTGGGGTCACCACAGCGGACCACCTGGTCCACACGACAACTTGGCACAGGTTTTACACCAGATGCCCTTCCTGACACAACCCTCCCATTTTTCCGGGCTTGGGAATGGCACTGCACTTCCGCATGATAGGCGAGAAACCTACCACTGAGCCACCAATACCATAACATAGGGGCTTGAACTCTCCACAAGAACATATGTTCATAAACTGTTGGCAATTTGTTGTGGTATAAGAATAATAAAACACTCCAGAAAATTTTTTTATTGAAAAATTACTTTTTGGTTGGTAACACTAACTCAGGGCCCTTTCTCTGGACCTCATCATACCACCGCACCATTTATAATTTTCTGCTAACAGCATGTCCATCGTGGTTTATTAATATCTGTGCATATGGCTGAGAAATTATTTAGTCTAAAGCATAGTAGGCAGTCCATCTAATCATACTGCTCCTGTTCATCCTGCAGCTGCTGACATGTTTACTCACATTCCTATCAGCATCAGCTAGTGTGTGCGTGCATATACTAATGCAGGCTCTGCCTGGTACACAGCAAGAAATGCTGGATCTGATTAGATATGAAAAGGATCATGGATCTGAGTATGGGATGGCAAAACTGGTTAGCTTGGATGTCAGAAACACTTTCGCAAGATGTCTCATTTCTGTTTCCTAGCTTCAACCAGACCCCGCTACTCTAGTTAAGTGCTTCTGTCATGCATTTTTCCACACACACATCCACAATAAGCCATGGCCTTGTTTTTGTCACAGGAACAGGGTTTCTATACTGAAGAGTTCATGTACTGAAGTACTCGAATAAAGGCTGGTGAGGATTGAGAATAAAGAGCTCACAACTTTCATTTTGTTTGACACTGAACTTACAGTATACCGAACCTAACAAAAATGCATATCTATGGTATCTATAGAAGTGGAAACTTTTGAAAGTTAAGTGCACCTGAATGTGAATGCAAGGATTTAATACAAAAAAGTTTTTTACTGATTAAATTTAAAACAAACAAACAAAAAAACAAAAAAATCAAAATAGGTGATGAAATAGCATGTGGGTCTATGAATGAATTATGCAGAATTAAACAGATGATGTGTTCTATGATGTTCTATGATGTGTATACAGGTTGAGTGTTTAGCAAAGGTTATAATGGATGAGGGAATTTGGGGAATAAAGGTGAGGACAGTTTGCAAGTGCGTCATCAATGAGCGTGTCAGAAGTTCCAGCACTCTCTCCATTTCTGTCGGGTCTAACTTTGACAACCATTTGCAGGCATCCAGCAACTTACCCCCTCCCATAGTGGCATATCCCAGAAACAGTATTGATACTGTGATAATTTATGAGGGTGCACCAAGGATGCAGGGAACCAAGAACCCAAAGGCTGCAACTTAAATTTTTATCGTTTCTGTGTCTCATGCTCATGGCTCAGGCTCAGGCTCAGGCTCAGGCTCCTTATCACTAGAACATGCCCACAGACACACACACAGAGAAGGAAGAATATGGCTTATATACCAGTGAAACGATTATGCACAGGTGAATCCACCCACTAATTACCCTTACCTTTGTCCACCTTCCCATGTTACATCAATTAGCCTGACCTAAACACTGTCTTGCTAAGCACCAAAATACAATATTTATAAATTTACACTGTTATCCACAACATTTTTTTACTTTGCAGATATATACATGTGTATCTTTAGAAAGCTTGTTTTGCTGTAGGAAGCAAAAACCGTCTCCCTTCAGACAGATTCATTAGCCTAGGTGGATAGAAAAGAAAGAAAATGTCAAGATGGCCATAGAGACCTGCCTTCTAAATTTCAATTTAATTTGCAGTCTGACAACGACAAAATGCGAGAGAGAGACACAGAAAGCAAAAGCGAGAGACATACACACACAGACACAGAAAGAGAGAGAGAGGAAGGAAGAAGGAGAGAACAATCCTATTATCGAGAGGGCAGCCCACAGTTCTCAACAGTGACAAATTAATCATCTCTCTAATGCCTGGTGAGAGCTGTGACTTCTCCCCTCTAATTCAAAAGGTGGAGTGTATCTTTCATTCTACCAGCTACTATTAACACTCAAGATGCATGTGTTTGCAGATGTGGACCAGCCACTGCTTAGCAATGGGGGAAAAATAATAATTTCAGCATTCTCTGAGAATGGAGCTATTGATTAGAATGCAGCGAAACAAAACACACTAGTGTCTCTTTCATTATGAAAAAGTAGAACTCTTAATAGAAAATGGGTGGAAATTTAATACGTAGGGCTCAATTAAAGTTAGCAAAGTATAACCAACTGCATCTTAATGTCGGACAACTTTGTAACCTGTTTGTAACATAGACACATGTTTTAGCTTGATGCAACACAATACTTTTCAGCCTTCGAAGTGTTGAAAATGTTAGATATTATTTTGACCTTGTCCACAACGTAATCTAGTTATAAATACAGCTTTGTACACCAAATGTGGTCCATGCTAGGTGTAGAATATGATCAAATCTAAAAAACTATGTGGTGCTGTTTTTATTACACTGAATCACTGTTGCATTTTATATTCCCTTATCACAATATGATGTATGTTATATTGATATTTATAATCACACCATTGATCTCAATGCTTGGAGTTGGAGTGATAACAAGTTGCCAAAAGTGCCAGCATTCCAGCATTCACATTTGGGAAAAAAAAAACATTGTAAATGTTTGGGAAGGAAGCAATCCATACTGCACTGAATGGCTCTTGATGAGTGACTGGATTTTAGGGGAGGGGCCTTTACTGGCAGTCCTTCTCCTGGGTTTTGATCCAAAACATCCAAAATGAGTTTTAAGTTTTAAGCTCCTGTAATTTCCAGTCATCCCAGTACCTTTTAGCACACTGGTCCATTCACTTTATATCAAGGCCATGAAACTAGCCCTTATGTATGTTCTCTATAATTACCAGAGAATCTATTCTAATTTAGTTTTTCTTTCATGAAAATAAACAAGACAACAACTTGGTGAATGATCAGTGTCATAATGTACAATGCATAAACAGAATTAAACATTAAACATGGCTATTTATTAGCAGAATGAATATTTGGACATTATCCAAGAAAACAGACATCCATAATTACTTTTGATAATGGGCAGATATGCCTGTTAACAGATCTGAAGTTTAGAATCAATTTTGCACACAAGTGTCATTGAACTGAAGGTCTACATATTCCGCTGTGCAAATCTAAAGGATGCAAATTCTTTAAAAAACTTTAGAATTCTCACAGCTTTGTCTCAGAGTGTTACAGTATGCTGATGCTAGAGAGTCCTTCTCCTCGCTTATACATTCTAATAAATCCATGTGACAATAATAGGATAAAAAAGTCTAAGTTTGTGTAAATTTAGGTTTGTGTCAAACCAAATTAGTAGCTTTACTACCATGACCTTCAATTAATGCCATATAAAACTGCAAGAATCATCTGGAGAGACTGTGCATCAGTGTATGGAAGGTACAGGGGCTGATTGATGATGGGTTCATGACCCTTGGACTGCAGCTCTATTCAGTGCCATCTGCTAATTGCTCTGCTTCAGGTACACACACGCAATGACAACAGCTAGAAAAACGGTGATGCTCCAGAGAGCATGTGAACGATTTGAGCATCCATCAGTGATCCAAATCTGATACATATATTGTAGACTATACAAAATATTAGATACAAATGTAGCTTTGGCAAAGTGGAAATAGTTTTAAAAGAATTTTGCCCTATAAAATGATATAACATTTTGAACATAAATTTTAAATAATTTTAGTAATGCACTTAATACATGCATAATTTGGTTTAAGTCAAAATACCACTATTTTGCACATCAGTAATCTTAAAAAGGTTGTAAGAAACTACAGACTGCCCCAACCCAGATTCCACTCCACAGTACACATCTGAAGGAGCTCATTCCCAAAAAGGCTTACATATCATATAGAAATATGTTTAATTATCTGTATGGTATTTTTACATTGGCTTAAAGCAGCCTTACCAAACATTTAGAACACTTAATCCAATCAATTATTAGTATGGGAGCGGCAGCAAGACATCAAGGACCATCACTGAACAAAGGGTATACGTGACCATGATGACCATTCAGTATTGCCCGACCATTTGGGTGATCACACCTGTAACAATACCAAGCCAAGGTGTACGTGACCGTGATTACCATTAAGGACATCCGGCTAGACGATAGTATCACCCAGCCATTTGAGGGATACTCAGTAATTTACATTTAAAGTGAAACTCATTTAAATTACACACAGGAAACACTGTATAAAATGTTGGAGCAGGATTTGTTCTGTGTTCTTTTTGACTCCGATGAACCCAAAGTACTTTATGTATTTTAATAAACTTCTTCTTCATTAAGATCTTCGATGCTCTTCGTTTTATTTTTCTTACAAGGTCTTGCATGAAATAAGCAGTTAACCCATTTTGAGCCTTTTATTCTCTTAGCAGACAAAATTTTAAAAAATCTAGCCATGGGGGTCACAGTCCAGTGACTTCTGTGCTGGTCCCAAGTCCGGATAAATAGAGAGGGTTGTGTCAGGAAGGGCATGTGGCATAAAACATTGCCAAATTTCATCATGCGAGTTGTCAGTACGAATTTCATATCGACCGCCATCGGCGCCGTTGACCTACAGGGCACCGGTGGAAATTGGGCTACTGTTGGTGGAAGAAGTAGAGGAGGGAGGAGAGTGCGCAGACAGAGAGAGAAGAGGAAAGGTAAGAGTGTAGGACTGAGAATAGGAATGCTGAATGTTGGTACTATGACAGGGAAAGGTAGAGAGCTGGCTGATATGATGGAGAGAAGGAAGGTGGATATACTGTGTGTACAGGAGACCAGGTGGAAGGGTAGCAAGGCTCGTAGTATAGGAGCAGGATTCAAGCTGTTTTATTATGGTGTGGATAGTAAGAGAAATGGGGTAGGTGTGGTCCTGAAGGAGGAGTTTGTGAGGAATGTTCTGGAGGTGAAGAGAGTGTCAGACAGGGTGATGAGTCTGAAGTTAGAGATTGAAGGGGTGATGTTGAATGTTGTTAGTGGTTATGCCCCACAGGTAGGTTGTGAGTTAGATGAGAAAGAGAGTTTCTGGAGTGAATTAGATGAGGTGATAGAGAGTATTCCCACAGGTGAGAGAGAGGTTATAGGAGCAGACTTTAATGTACATGTGGTGCTCTGGGTGGTCAGGTAGTGCTGCCAGATGACTGGGAAACTGCAGCAGAAGTGAGACAGGGAGAAAGGTGCTGGGTGTGTCATCTGGAAGGAGGAAAGAAGATAAGGAGACTTGGTGGTGGAATGAGGAAGTTCAGGATAGTATCCAGAGGAAGAGCTTAGCCAAGAAGAAGTGGGACATGGACAGGACTGAAGAGAATAGACAGGAATACAAGGAGTTACAGCGCAGAGTGAAGAGGGAGGTGTCTAAGGCCAAGCAGAAGGCGTATGACGAGTTGTACACTAGGTTAGACACTAGAGAAGGAGAGAAGGACTTGTACAGGTTAGCTAGGCAGAGGGATCGAGATGGGAAGGATGTGCAGCAAGTTAGAGTTATTAAGGATAGAGATGGAAGGGTGCTCACAAGTGAGGAGAGTGTACAGAGGAGATGGAAGGAGTACTTTGAGGAGCTGATGAATGAGGAAAATGAGAGAGAAAAAAGAATAGAAGGGGTGAACTCTGTGGAACAGAAAGTAGATAAGATTAGAAAGGATGAAGTCAGGAAGGCTTTGAAGAGGATGAAAAGTGGAAAGGCAGTTGGTCCTGACGACATCCCGGTGGAGGTCTGGAAGTGTCTAGGAGAGGCAACAGTGGAATTTTTAACTAATTTGTTCAACAGGGTTTTAGAGAGTGAGAAGATGCCTGAGGAATGGAGAAGAAGTGTGTTAGTGCCGATCTTTAAGAATAAGGGTGACGTGCAGAGTTGCAGCAACTATAGGGGGATAAAGTTGATGAGCCATACAATGAAACTATGGGAAAGAGTAGTGGAAGCTAGGTTAAGGAAGGTAGTGGAAATTTGTGAGCAGCAGTATGGCTTCATGCCCAGAAAGAGCACAATGGATGCAATTTTTGCTCTGAGAATTTTGATGGAGAAGTATAGGGATGGTCAGAGGGAGTTGCACTGTGTGTTTGTAGACTTGGAGAAAGCGTATGACAGGGTGCCAAGAGAAGAGCTGTGGTACTGTATGAGGAAGTCAGGAGTAGCAGAGAAGTATGTCAGAGTGGTGCAGGACATGTATGAGAGGAGCAGGACAGTGGTGAGGTGTGCTGTAGGTCAGACAGAGGAGTTCAAAGTGGAGGTGGGACTGCATCAGGGATCGGCTCTGAGCCCCTTCCTGTTTGCTATAGTGATGGACCAGTTGTCAGAGGAGGTCAGACAGGAGTCTCCTTGGACAATGATGTTTGAAGATGACATTGTGATCTGTAGTGATAGCAGGGAGCAGGTGGAGGAAAACCTGGAGAGGTGGAGGTTTGCGCTGGAGAGAAGAGGAATGAAAGTCAGTCGTAGTAAGACTGAGTACATGTGTATGAATGAAAGGGAGGGAAGTGGAACAGTAAGGTTACAGGGTGAAGAGGTGAAGAAGATACAGGAGTTTAAGTACTTGGGGTCAACAGTCCAGAGTAATGGAGAGTGTGGGAAAGAGGTAAAGAACCGAGTGCAGGCAGGTTGGAATGGGTGGAGAAAGGTGTCGGGAGTTCTGTGTGATAAGAAAATATCAGCGAGAATCAAGGGGAAGGTGTACAGGACAGTAGTGAGAGCGGCCATGCTGTATGGTTTAGAGACAGTGTCACTGAGGAAGAGACAGGAGTCAGAGCTAGAGGTAGCAGAGCTGAAGATGTTGAGGTTCTCTTTGGGAGTGACAGGGTTGGACAGGATTAGGAATGAGTACATCAGAGGGACAGCCCATGTTGGACGTTTGGGGGACAAAGTTAGGGAGGCCAGATTAAGATGGTTTGGACATGTTCAGAGGAGAGAGAGTGAGTATATTGGTAGGAGAATGTTGGACATGGAGCTGCCAGGCAGGAGGCAAAGAGGAAGGCCAAAGAGGAGGTATATGGAGGTAATAAATAAGGATAGGAAGCTAGTGGGTGCAAGTGCTGAGGATGCAGAAGATAGGGATAGGTGGAGAGAGATGATTCACTGTGGTGACCCATGAAGGGCAAAGCCAAAAGAAGAAGAAGAAGACAAAATTTTAAAATAAATTTGAAAATATGAAAAAATGTGGCCCAAAATAGAATTGCAATTATACAAAACATTAATACAAAACATATATTATATTAATACAATATATGTTTTATATTAGTCATAACAATATATGAATTAGTTTGCTAAGATATATATATTTTTACATTGTATTTTTGTTGGGTTTTCCAATGAACTTTTTTTCTTTATTGCTGAAAAAGTGAGATAAATTTGATTTGTGAGTAATAAATAATAAAAGTTTGAAAAATGCACATGTACACACAAAGTTTTTTTTTACAGAATTACCAAGATTTTAACAGATTTTTCATCAATTTTGCTAAAGATACAGATTGCTATATTATCATAAAATCTAAACAAATGGCCTAGGTAGAGAGTAAACAGTGTTCAATGAAAAAAACCTTTCTCACTTTTCCCCCTAAAACTCATTCCAGTATAATTAAAGTGCATTATTCACACTACTTTCTTTATTTAGCTAGTCACGTGTAAGCCTGCTATGATAATAAACTTTAGCTATTTGGTTTCTAGCACATCTGCGGAGGTAGGTACATGTGAATCTGATCCATTTTCCTCTTAGTACAGATTGTGTCAGGACCACCTTTGCTTCAGACAGCTCAAATTGTTTGTTGGCAAAATCAGGAGAATATGAGAAACAGTCTAAAATACACAATATGTTACACTGCAAATGTAAATGAAGGCAAATGAGGGAGAAAACACAGAGAATATTTTGATGGTCATTGTAAATACTGAGTTAAAACAGATACCAGGGCTGATTTGTGTAAACAAAGTAGGATTCAGAATCACGTCACTACAAAATTAAAATTTCAATACAAGTTCAAAATACTTGCGCTTAAGCATGTTTTTCCAGTATCAGTACTTTATGAAAGTATTTTTTTTTTTAGATTTTTTACTCTCACTCCACTACATTTTGAAGTAACATATTGTACTTTCTACTTCACTACATTATCCCACATCTCTTGTTACTTGTATTAAAAAAAAAAAGTAAAAGTAAGTAAAAGGAAAAAAAAGCAGTTGTCCGATTACAGCACAGCAAACCGAGCTACAGCGCACGCATTATTTTTGAACCAACATATCGTTCTGGTTTCATTAAATTCAGCGAGCACAAGCGGTTCGGTAGAGCACTAAAAGTGTAGCATCACAGCCTGAAATACTGTAGCCTATGATGGAAGAAACCCTGACCCCATCCCGCACCTGCACACCCATGACCTGTGGCCTTACCTGAGGATTTGTCTTCAGTTGTAGAACAGAAGAAAGACTCTTTCATTTTCAGATACCTGCTCTGTTTCAGTAACAGACCATTTCATCTTACAAGAATTCAACATCATATTTGCGAAAACGTAGAGGTTAGCATGTCCTGTGATAATCAGCATAATTTCTTTAATATGAATCTAATGTTAGCTCGCAGCATTGAAGGATTTTATTGTGTATGTGAATAAATCTGTCCTTATCTTAACTATGTCATGCGTGGCTAGTTACGCTTTAGTTAGCTAAGTAAGCTAACGTAATCAGTAACTCTTTAGCAGCAGTCTATATTCCCGTTACTGATTTTATACAGCAACACAATAACCCAATAGCTCAACTTTTATTGTTGATATTTGACCTGTCATCAAGTAAAATGCCCCCCCCCCTTTTTATGTAAAGCAGAATAGGATTAGTATACAAATCCTGTAACTGCCTATCAAACACCAAAGCATTAGTTAGTAAATACTGAAAGATTGATTGTGCCGAATTTGAACTTTTTTTCTCTGAATCTGTAGTGCAGCAAGTTTCTGTTAAGTAAATCCACTTAGAGCCTGGCTTGTCATTTGTTTAAAACTGATCCCCAAGACACAGGTGTGTCCAGCACACATTAGTTATTCTGTATGAGTTACTAAGTCAGACTGTCCCGCTGTAGTACTTATTTTCTTTTGCCGTGATGTATATATTTTCATTTTTAAGTAGTATTTTCCTTCTTTATGTAGGAAACAATTTACAAGCTACAGACCCTGTCTTTATATAAGGATCCTTTTTCATGTGTAGTGTCCATGAAAAAATACCTGTGCTCTGTGAACACTGACCCAACACACACAAGCAAATATGCCATTTCAACATCTACATGCTGAAGTGTTTTATCAGGTTTTAATTTGTTACTATCTTAAGAATAACATAAATCCTATCAGGAAAAGTCCTGCTATTTTCCAGTCCCATGTTCCCCTTGTGCTCCTTGATTTAGAATAATGTTCACTGACATCATGATCATTTCTCAGACCTTGTATTAACAAGCATGTGTGAGTAGAGTGACAGATTCTTCTTACATAAAATGAAAAGTTAATTACAAAAATGACAACATTACAGCTAGGATAAATGTAATACTTTTTTTTTCACTACATTTGGATACAAGTACTTTTTCTACTTTAACTCAAGTAGAAATTCAAATAGAGGACTTCTACTTTTACTGGAGTAACATTTTGACTAGGGTATCTGTACTTTCACTTAAGTACAGAAGATGTGGACTTTGCCCACCACTGGGAATGTTACATGTTCAATATATGAACGTTGGTCTATGGGTCAAGGAAAACTAAGCTAAAAGCAGAATTTCTTTGCTGATCTCATATAAATTTGTTAGCTGGACAATGACAGATTGAGGTTCCACTGGGATACAGAATGAAACTCACTGGGACACAGACTGTGACAGCAATCACTGTTCCCTAAACATGCTTCAGATTAATAGTTAATAGCTTCTGAAATATTTAAAAAAAAAACAACTACAAAACTACATTTATACAATTTTTTATTTACCCATGATCAACCAAGACTTCTTTGGCATCCACAGATTGTGTCTTTCTTTTCAGACTTGGTCTACAAGATTAATGGTGCTAACAATTCAGTTACCAGAAACCTGATTCTGACTGTTAGCTGTATTCAGAGTTTGCAACTTAAGTTCAATAGATAGTTTAACATTTATGTGGGGAAAGGTTTAGTTATTCTTGTATTCACTTTTTTATTTACAGATAGGAACCCATTCAGATTATGAAAATCATATGTAGTTCTGTGGTTGCCAGATTTTTCTTGGGTAGAAATTCAATGGTTTGCAGTATTTTGCATAATGCAAAGGTGTAATCGTTAGTAAACATTAGTCTCATAGTTCCAGTGGATAATTAAGGAAATACATTTCAAACATCAAACAAGCCTTACCCTATGACTACGTTTGTAATACATGTCAATTGCTGACACTTTTAGTGTAGCCCAGATCAAAAGGTAAATCATCACCATTTTCATGTGCAATTCAGGAGAATGCAGCTGATGTGGGATTTATGATCTTCTCAGACAAGCTTTTCATGGCCATTAATTTTCACTGACATTGATGAAAGGTAATGAAAATCATCTCTTAGGCACAGCAATGGGGTGTTGAGTTTTATTTATGTCATCAAGACTCAGTTCCTTGAAGAGGCTCAGATATACAATGCGGAAAGTAAACATTCAGTACACAATTTTAGATAATTTAAGATTAATCTGTTGGAATGGACAAACACTAAACAAATAAATATTCAATTGCATTGCTCTTAATGAGTATCACTGGACATTTACTTATTTACTATAGTTCTTCATGCTTTATTAATTATTTTTCTAATTATTATTTTCCAATTATTTTCCTTTTTTAAAAAAAAAAAAAAAAACAGCTTTCTTCTACATTTTGTTATTTGATTTTCTCCAATTCAAAGACAAATATTGAATGTGGAAAAACTAATCTATGGCCGCAAAAAAGCACATTGAATATCTTTATTAAACTTTTGTTTATAAAAGCCAAGCCAAGCGTTTGTCGCTGATTTTATTTGCACTATGTACTGATTTTATTGTGTGTATGTTGATAACCCATAGATTGCAAAGTGTGTTCCCTACAGAGATTCCATGAAAACACACCAGACAGACAGACCAGACCATCCTCTTAATGTATGGTGCCATTTTTTGATAGCTGGTATTCTTATGTGTAAATTTGCACACACTCAAGAGAATAAGTACGATACGAACATCCTTCTGAAGATTTATTTAAATACAAAATTTCTCAGGTAAATGATGTACAAATGATTTACAAATAAATACATTTGTAAGCACCAATAAATTATATAAATTAGTAAATATAACATTTAGGTTGTCATGCAGTGTTATGTTTGTGTTCACATTCTCTCAAAGCTTCCATCCACATTTCTCCCTGCTGTCAAATAACCTTTATCTCAATTCACATTTGCCTGCCCACATTACATTAAAACATTCGGTATGGAATTGATTTATTACATTAAAACACAATTAATACATTAAAACATTCGGTATGGAATTGATTTATTTCTGCCTGTAAATGGCATTAGGAAAGCAACAATGCACAATCGATCTGGAATGGTGTGTTGCAAATGCTCAGTCTCATCAGCTTTATGAAAAGTGTGCACATTATTTAAATGGTAAGGAGATGATTTATGCTGATGGGTAAGTTCTTGCTTTGTAAATCAGCAGGGTCACTTCGGCCAGTGTAATTGGAAAGAAAGAGTGTTTTACTCTTTTTGCATACGTTTGTATAATAAATCAGAACCAGAAAAACACAGATTTACAAAGATGTTCTGAGTAATTTTTTAGGGGCTAGGCCAAGATTCATGTTGCAAATTATTGCTGGGGTCAACACTGGGAGATGTGTTCATCATAGGTCAATTCTCAACATGCTGTTCTATTTTGCATTGCTAAAGTTTGCACCTTTGTGATTCCCCATTATAAACATTTATTCTTTGTGACAGAAATCATCACTGTAGAGAATCCATTAAAGCAACTGTGCTATTCATGACTTAGGATGATTATTTGCCTTCCATGTTCTCTAAAACATGCTTAGCACTTATTGAATCTCTAATCAGAATAATAAAAATTATGTCTGGTCAAATCAGCTAAACTCCACATCACTAAATAAACATAATTAAAACCAAAAAGCTCTCCAAACATGTCCGAGAATATGTTATAAAAAATATAAACAAATTAAATTTTGCCAAAAATATGGCCCCACTACAAATCTGACAATAAAAAGGCCAAGTACCAAAAAACACAGACTGGGCAAGGGGGGAATCAGTCACAGATTTAACAAAAAGACCAAAGATAACACTGGTGCAACACGTCAACAATTGTTTTCATGCATTCACAATTTTACATAACAAATTACTACACTCCATATTTAAAAACCTCTGGAGTCTCTTGATCTGAATAGATATTTGATATAACAAGAGACAGTACCAGTAACGCACATGTGGCTTAATTCTTCTGATCATTATACATCCAAACCAGGAAAATCTCTATCATTAAAAACTTAACAAGACCCTATGTCTACTAATAAAGTTAATGGTAATTAGTAAAAGTAAAATAGGGCATTGGTGGCTCAGTGGTAGAATTCTTGTCAGCCACGCAGGAGACCTGGTTTCGATGCACAGCAAGCTTTTGAGACATTGGAATAGGCATACGAGCATAGCCAATTCTGCCCGGGCAAGGCTTCGGTAGGTGTTCCCTGCTGCTCCTAGGAATCCGAGGCGCTCTTTATCAAAGCTGATTAACAGAGTGACTGCAAGACCGTTTACTTCCAAAGAGAAAGTGCAGAACACGAAGGCGTGCAAAACTGCGGCAGGGGTGCTTGACAGCGCAAGGGACTTACGCTTAAAGTGTTCTCTTTCACGTTTGATGAACAGACTCACTACAAGTTGACAAACCTGTAAAGAAAACGGGCGGCACCCAAATAGGTGAACTCTGATCGCACGGCTGAACAGTAATCTTAGCTCAACCAGAACAAAAAAAAGACAAAGGGCTCACGTCGAAGAAAGGCAAAGCAGCCGGAGAAATGCGCGGACAGCTTTAGAGGCAGCTTGTGTGCCAACAGCCTTCATCCGAAGAGCATCTTAAGAGCGTCGCCGATTACGCTCGGACAAGACTCCTGGAGAGTGCACAGAGTTGGAGGGGTTCCATGCTGCTCCAAGGATTCCGAGGTGCTCGTTTTCAAAGCTGATTAACAGACTGACTGCAAGACCATTCCGTTCCAAAAGCTAAGTGCAGCATATGAAGGAGTACACAAAGCGGCGAGACTCAGTGGCGCTCGACTGCGCAAGGGACATACGCTTAAGGTGCTCCTTTCAAATTTGATGAACAGACTCGGCGCAAGTTGACAAATTTGGAAAGAAGAAGCCCAGCACATGAAGTTGACCTCCGATCGCACGGCGGAACAGTAACCGTAGCTCAACCAGAACAAAAAAATGACAAAAAGGGTCACGTTGAGGACAGGCGAGACAGCCGTAAAAACGTCGGACAGGCGCGGCTGCCTTCTGAACTCTTAGTCCAGAGCCCCTTTGCGTTGAGGAAATTAGTGCCGCCTCAGGAAAAGGAAAAAAAGGTCACGACAGAAGTAGCTTAAGAAGGAATGGTGAAAATGCCGGCCACCGCAGCCGAGGGCGCCCTCGAGGCTTACATGTAGGCATTGGTGGTTCAGTGGTAGAATTCTCGCCTGCCATGCGGGAGGCCCGGGTTCGATTCCCGGCCAATGCAGGGGCAGCTTTTGAGGCATTGTTGTACGCATACGAACATAGCCAATTCTGCCCGGGCAAGGCTTCGGTAGGTGTTCCCTGCTGCTCCTAGGAATCCGAGGCGCTCTTTATCAAAGCTGATTAACAGAGTGACTGCAAGACCGTTTACTTCCAAAGAGAAAGTGCAGAACACGAAGGCGTGCAAAACTGCGGCAGGATGCTTGACAGCGCAAGGGACTTACGCTTAAAGTGTTCTCTTTCACGTTTGATGAACAGACTCACTACAAGTTGACAAACCTGTAAAGAAAACGGGCGGCACAAGTAGGTGAACTCTGATCGCACGGCTGAACAGTAATCTTAGCTCAACCAGAACAAAAAAAAGACAAAGGGCTCACGTCGAAGAAAGGCGAAGCAGCCGGAGAAATGCGCGGACAGCTTTAGAGGCAGCTTGTGTGCCAACAGCCTTCATCCGAAGAGCATCTTAAGAGCGTCGCCGATTACGCTCGGACAAGACTCCTGGAGAGTGCACAGAGCTGGAGGGGTTCCATGCTGCTCCAAGGATTCCGAGGTGCTCGTTTTCAAAGCTGATTAACAGACTGACTGCAAGACCATTCCGTTCCAAAAGCTAAGTGCAGCATATGAAGGAGTACACAAAGCGGCGAGACTCAGTGGCGCTCGACTGCGCAAGGGACATACGCTTAAGGTGCTCCTTTCAAATTTGATGAACAGACTCGGCGCAAGTTGACAAATTTGGAAAGAAGAAGCCCAGCACATGAAGTTGACCTCCGATCGCACGGCGGAACAGTAACCGTAGCTCAACCAGAACAAAAAAATGACAAAAAGGGTCACGTTGAGGACAGGCGAGACAGCCGTAAAAACGTCGGACAGGCGCGGCTGCCTTCTGAACTCTTAGTCCAGAGCCCCTTTGCGTTGAGGAAATTAGTGCCGCCTCAGGAAAAGGAAAAAAAGGTCACGACAGAAGTAGCTTAAGAAGGAATGGTGAAAATGCCGGCCACCGCAGCCGAGGGCGCCCTCGAGGCTTACCTGTAGGCATTGGTGGTTCAGTGGTAGAATTCTCGCCTGCCACGCGGGAGGCCCGGGTTCGATTCCCGGCCAATGCAGGGGCAGCTTTTGAGGCATTGTTGTACGCATACGAACATAGCCAATTCTGCCCGGGCAAGGCTTCGGTAGGTGTTCCCTGCTGCTCCTAGGAATCCGAGGCGCTCTTTATCAAAGCTGATTAACAGAGTGACTGCAAGACCGTTTACTTCCAAAGAGAAAGTGCAGAACACGAAGGCGTGCAAAACTGCGGCGGGATGCTTGACAGCGCAAGGGACTTACGCTTAAAGTGTTCTCTTTCACGTTTGATGAACAGACTCACTACAAGTTGACAAACCTGTAAAGAAAACGGGCGGCACAAGTAGGTGAACTCTGATCGCACGGCTGAACAGTAATCTTAGCTCAACCAGAACAAAAAAAAGACAAAGGGCTCACGTCGAAGAAAGGCGAAGCAGCCGGAGAAATGCGCGGACAGCTTTAAGAGGAAAGCTTGGTGGGTGCCAACAGCCTCAAATCCGAGGGCTCTTAAAGCTGATTACGCTCGCAAGACTCCTAAGAGTGCACAGAGGCTGGAGGGGCGCTGCTGGAGGGGTTCCATGCTGCTCCAAGGATTCCGAGGTGCTCGTTTTCAAAGCTGATTAACAGACTGACTGCAAGACCATTCCGTTCCAAAAGCTAAGTGCAGCATATGAAGGAGTACACAAAGCGGCGAGACTCAGTGGCGCTCGGCTGCGCAAGGGACATACGCTTAAGGTGCTCCTTTCAAATTTGATTATCAGACTCGGCGCAAGTTGACAAATTTGGAAAGAAGAAGCCCAGCACATGAAGTTGACCTCCGATCGCACGGCGGAACAGTAACCGTAGCTCAACCAGAACAAAAAAATGACAAAAAGGGTCACGTTGAGGACAGGCGAGACAGCCGTAAAAACGTCGGACAGGCGCGGCTGCCTTCTGAACTCTTAGTCCAGAGCCCCTTTGCGTTGAGGAAATTAGTGCCGCCTCAGGAAAAGGAAAAAAAGGTCACGACAGAAGTAGCTTAAGAAGGAATGGTGAAAATGCCGGCCACCGCAGCCGAGGGCGCCCTCGAAGCTTACAGGTAGGCATTGGTGGTTCAGTGGTAGAATTCTCGCCTGCCACGCGGGAGGCCCGGGTTCGATTCCCGGCCAATGCAGGGGCAGCTTTTGAGGCATTGTTGTACGCATACGAACATAGCCAATTCTGCCCGGGCAAGGCTTCGGTAGGTGTTCCCTGCTGCTCCTAGGAATCCGAGGCGCTCTTTATCAAAGCTGATTAACAGAGTGACTGCAAGACCGTTTACTTCCAAAGAGAAAGTGCAGAACACGAAGG